>VURO01048651.1:66886-82500 GCA_015108175.1 Pelvicachromis taeniatus
AAACTTAATTATAGAGGTGCTGAAATCAAGTTAAGCTTCTCTCAAACTCAAAAAAAAAAAAATTGTTAACCCTTACCATCCATAGCTTGGTCATATTTCCACATTTTGTTTAGCTCTTTACTTAATCTAAAGTCAGACCTATCTTATTTTGAAAAAGTCTTTGTTTTTCCCAGAAAAGGTAAGATGAAAAAGGGTCTAACATAGATAAGACACATTGCTACCCCTGGTTACCTCACAGATATAGCATAACGGCGACAATAAATATGGTCTTCAGTCTGCCAGTTCACAGAACTTGTATCATTTAGAAATTATTGGAAGTCGATGGAAAAGAAACACATGTTTGATTCACTGTTGTATTCTATCAAAACTATTAAATGATTCAAACGCTCTTCTGTCATTACAATTTCAAGCATTCAGTCAGTTTTTTTTAAGTGACTGAATACTGAAAAAAAAAAAGAAAAACAGTGCTTGCATGTACGTCGGCAGCTTTTGCAGTATCTTTAACAACTCTCACCCAACCATCACTCAGTTCTCTCTTTGTCTGAAGAGGAGTTAGGCAATACTAAGCGAAATTTAGGATGTAGGGAGAATAGTACGAAAGAGAGAGAGAGAGAGCGAGAGACAGAAAGAGAGAGAGAGAGAAGAGAAAGGGACAGAGAAATGCTGAGGAAGGCTTTCCCTCTCCATCTTTCTTTCCCAGAGAACTGGTCAGGTGCCAACATCAATGTACTTTACTGTATGGCTGGGTGGGCACAGAGAGTGCTGGCCCATCATGCGTGGTGTAATGTCGCTCTGTCCTTGCCCCCATTCTTTACTCTGCCAAGCTAATAATGATGACAATGAGAAGGTGGAGAGAAAGAAGAGAACACTTAGGAACTTGGCTCAGCTGCTCGCAGCACAGAGGAATGAAGCAGACTTTGCCAGTGTGACGATGGAGGGTGTGTCAGCAGGACACAAGGGGAGGGTGAGAGAGAAGTTTGGCAACGCAAGATGTTTAAGGCTGTTTTCTCCCCATTACCTACCTTGTCGTTGTTGTAGTAGGCCAAACTCTCACCATCAAATCTCATCCACCTCCTTTGAAAAACACAGTTTCTGCAAATTAAAAAAAAGAAAAGGAGTTGGAAATGTGTTTGATACACTCACAAAGTAATTAACTAAAAAAAGAAATCAAACGTAATCCCCAAATCTCAGGACAGTGAGTCAGTAATCCGCTATGTACAGGTACTCATACTTCATCAAGAGTGTCATTGTTTCATTAATGTCAAGAGTTGTTTCAACACCTGTCAATTAGCATAATCAAAACAAATGGCCACTTCCAGTTTGAATATTCAACAGCCCAAGGGCAGTTTGCCAAACTTATGCTAATCAGATGAGGAAGGAGAATATAAAAAGGAAGCAAATGACTGATAGCTGTGGCTTCAAGCAACAGTGGAAACATGTAGCACCAAGGGAGACACGGGGAAAAGAAAATGTAGTTTTTGACAGGAAAGCTGCACTGAAACAAGACATATCGTGCATCTCAATGCTACGAGGTTATCTCCCATCTTCTTTTTCCTTTCCTTTCGATAGTGCCCTGCATTATAGATAGATCTGCTTCTGTATCCAATACCATTTATCAGTTTTAAGCAATCATCCAAAATAGAAGACACACAGGGTAGCAGAAAATGTATAAAATAACAGTTTCCTGGCCTTTTGAGATGCATGTTAGGTTTCAGAGGTGTAAAAAGAAGAAAAAAAAGGTATATACACTAAACCTAAGAGAAAACCTGCACTGATCTTAAGAGGATATAAATATCCTCCAGGCAGTGTGGAGCTGCAGAAAAATTGACCTTCATGCATGTAGAGCTACCTCTAAATACTAGTATGAAGCAGTGTAACCTACCCTTGAGGTGACAGCTTGTCCAGCCAACCCACTTTGAGCACCTGCCGTTTGGGGGCTCCATAGAAGCATGCATACGGAGAAATATCAGGCAGTCCTCTTTTCTCTGCGGCCCCCACAGAGTCTGCAAGTTCTGAGTAGAGGTCACAATTCACCATGATCAAGGATTTATTATTAGAGCCAGAGGCAGCTGGACCGACAGCAGAAGCAGGGTCAGGGGTCGTGGAAAAACTTTGGTCCACACATGCCTGCGGCAAAACGGCAACACACTCATCCACTGTGGAGTACTCGTCCCCGTAAGGGTCT
Source organism: Pelvicachromis taeniatus (assembly GCA_015108175.1). Lineage (NCBI taxonomy): Eukaryota > Metazoa > Chordata > Actinopteri > Cichliformes > Cichlidae > Pelvicachromis > Pelvicachromis taeniatus. The sequence continues at coordinate 69,072 of VURO01048651.1, forward strand.
GGAATAGCTGGTGGAGACATTTTTTCTTTGGACTCTTTCTGCAGTGATGGCTTTTTTCTGCACAAATGACATCAATAATCAGATGGCATTAGCAGTTAATCATGAATTACTTCATGTATGCGTCACATGTTAAGAGAAAAATGCTGCTTTGCTTAAAGAACCCTATTGCGCTTATTTCCAGGTTCACATTATTATTCTTTCACATTTCAGTTCCAGTTCAGTTTTATTTATGGTCAAATCACAACAACACTCGTCTCAAGGTGCTTTACATTTATGGTATAAACCCTACAATAATGCAACGAAAACCCCAGCAATCATATTACCCTCTGTGAGCAAGCACTTGGTGACCATGGGAAGGAAAAACCTCCCTTTAACAGGAAGAAACCTCCAGCAGAACCTGGCTTACTGAGGGGCGACCTGGCTCTATTAGATTAGCTTTGCATGATCTACAGCTTAAAATAATTTTGAATTATTCTGAGACCTTGGTGCAGCCAAGGTTCAGCTACTTTCTGATTCATTCTGTAAGTCCAGCCTCAACTTTCTTCTCATTGGCTCGACTACTACAAACAAGTTTGGAAGAGAGGGTGAGCGGGGCTCCTTTACTCACAGAACAATGTGACTGACATGACATATTTGGAATACCCCCGTCTCACTGACATCAAAATTTTGATTTGTAGCCGATTTTAACTCACAGGAATTACATACTTGTTAATTATTTACTTATGTCATTATCATTTAGCTAATTAATTCTTATACTGATTGAATCAGCAAAAGAAACAGAAAGAACCATGCAGCACAAAAGTAAGCTAGGCTAATCACCTAGTAGTACTGATATTTATCTATGTAGACTGTACGAGTTCCTCAGTTCTGCCGTCACTAAAGAGTCAGCTGCCTTCACTTAGACACAATCGTGTGGTGAGCAGTTTCATGTGGGAACTGTTTCCTTTCTATTGAACCAGCCGTATTCACTGGGCAGAGGGAAGCGTGCACAGAGGCACGTGTTTCTAACAGCGGTTTTACAGAGTAACAGTGTTCTCCTGAACTGAGCTGCAAAGTTAGCTTGGCTGCATGATTCGTTTGGTTGGTGGATGTAACTTGGCTATAAAGAAAACGGTTCCTACATGAAACTGCTTTCAGTAAACACTGCTGCAGTAAAACCTGGGAGGGGCACTTTCAGCACCACAAGGCAAGTGCAATCTGGTTTCATTACATTCAGGAGAAGAGACAGATCCAGGCAATACCTGCAAACTAAAGACAGCCTAATAGGATTGCAGCAAGAAGGAAAAGAAGAAAAAAAATTGATCTTTCAGTGTTCTGCCCATTCTCACAAATCTGAGGAAGGATATAAATATATTTATTATTTCTGGTGTAGCTAAGCACAACAGTTATTTTTTCTCATGCAAAGTGGCCACATACTGTTATCAACACTTTACATGCAGTGTATGCATCACAGTCTTCATTCAAATATCTGGATTTCTTTGTATATATATCCACAGTGGGGTAGAGCAGCATTACATGAGCATACTATACCTCTGTTTCCTCCGTTTTATCTTGTCCTTTAAACCCTTGTGGGGCCCTTCTTTAGCACCTTGGTCCTACAGAACACAGCAGAGATTAGCATCAGATGAAAAGGAGGTGTCCATCTTTCAGTCAGACACAGTTATTGTCTCTGTGCACTAAACTATGTTAACTTTAGCAGCGAGTTGACATTTCTATTAACCTCAGGGGGCAAGCTGAAACGAGTACATTTTACACCCTATGTGTCTGTGGTGACAGCATTAACACCGAGAGGGAAGTTGAGTGTGCGGACTGTGGCCGAAACACTGAAGATAGTGTCGAAGATCTGAGAAATGTCTGTTCCTCTTTGGCGAGCTGCTACTCTCTGTCCAGTGGTGGGAGTGTACGTTGTCTTACCGGAGCACTTTCGGAGCTGTTGTACAGGAATATTTCTCCGTAGGGAGCAATGGGCGTCAGGGCTCTTTGAAGTGGAGCTAAAAAGGACACAGAGACAACACAATGGTGGTTTGTCACGGTACCGAAACGTGCAAAACACAGTGAAAGGATAAACGTGGGTGCTTAAAAGTAAAAAGCTTAGCTGGATTGTTCCAGTTAAATTTTTAATCACTCAGATGTTATAGTGTTCTTTGATTAAACTAACTCACTGATCTGAGTAAACGTGTCAACGCTTGATCCATGCAAGCAAATACACCAATTAAATTTCGCTTCAGCATGCCCGTGTTTCTGCCTCGGCCCTCATCCCAACGCACAAAATGAAAGTGCGGTCCTCGCTGCCAAGACCATTTCTCTGTCTGGGCTCCTGCAGGGACCATGGTCGGTGGTCGGTGGAAGCGAAGATGAAGAAGAGCGTAGAGACTCCGGCCAGACGCTATTAGTCTGGAGACCCCGGGCCACCCTGCGTGGGCCGCTGCCTGTCAATGTGAAAAATGACACCACCCTCTCCTGAGGATTGTGAGGGCCAGCAGACGCCGCCACAGGGCTAGACACACACACAGACACGGGTGGAGGAACAGATATGCGCTCTGACAGTGGCATACAAAGATCGAAACACCCTCGGACACGTAGAGAAGCCTCTAGACAAACACAGACATTAAAAGGATCTACAGCCAAATAAGCAGACACTCGCACTCCTACAGACGTGAATGTACTACTTTTGAAATCTTTACAGACACACACTTCCAAACAGTGCAGCCCATTACCGAAGTACACAGAGGGCACGGTAAGCTTTATGAAGAGGTCAATTTACTTGATGACAGAAACCACTCCAACAAAGTCGCCCTCTCCACAGAGAGGCTTGGTGCGCAGATAGCGACCATCAATCATCATCCATCAGGCGACCTTCAGGCCACTCATGGGTCTCTCAGAGGGCTGCCGGATGCCGCTGTATTCAGTTCCTGTCTTTCCCTCATTCTTCCTTCACTGGATTGGTTTCCAGCTTTTCTCAGGCAACAACGTTGCTTCTTCATCTGCTCATAAGCAGACTGTCAAGTCGCAATCTGGGAAACGACTTAGATGCAACCAGCAGCTTGGCGTTAGTGTGGAGATTATTTCGTTCCTCCTTTCTTTACGTTGGGGAGTTATGGGTTACTTTGTTATTACATGTTCATGTACATGTTACATGAACAGGGAGGACACAGAACTGAAACTGTATTAATTCAAATTAGGCACCAAACAGTTTATTTCATGCACTGCTTCCCTAAAGCTAGCACTGAATATAGCATGAAGCAGTCAACTCTACAGCATTGCTTTACTAGCTAATATTCAAAACTATTTTTTTACTATAAAAGTTTATTTCTAAATCTGTACAAGAAAATATTAATTTACAACCAAATCTACAATAAGATTAACTACAGTGGGCTTTGTTTAGTGTGCTTTAAAAGAGGTTAGCATGCTAACAAGCTAACATTATTAGCTAACTAATTAGCTGATCTATTAGCTAGAGTTGCACGCTAAACAGCTAACTATGATGAAGCAAGGTGATTTACGTGACTTTGAAGGTGGGAATCTTTAGTACAGCTATATCTAGTGTAGCGCGTTTTAATGTGATATAAAAATATTGCAATATTTTTGAGATGTATAACAAACACCATGCATTTACATTCCCTAGTGTGGGCGATAATGAGACAAGCGTGGGCATGTCTGAGAACGAGAGCCGTGTGTCAGCCTCTGATAACAAAACATACAGAGGAAGCTACTTCAATATCCTCCAACAAAGCACAATACTCTTCAAAATATGCAAGAAAAACGCTTTTGCTTTGAAACAACTAACATGTTTCACCACTTGAGGTAAAGACATACAGTCGAGTACATCCGGGATGTGAAGGAGGAGATACCTCTGATGCAGTACCATTGGACTATAATGTTGCTGCTGGTGGCACCTTGTTTCACTAGGTTTACACTTCAAATTAAGAAGTGTGCCATCACTGACAAGAGCTCATTGTAAAAGAAGGATGAAAAATCCCCTTCATTTGCTTACACTTAGAAGTAAATACCATTGTTATTCTGAGTTTTCTTGGACTATGAAGCTTGAGGCTATATCACCCACGTTCACTTGAGGGTTTACAGAGAAGGGTCCAAAACAGAGACGGTATCTAGCCTATCTGCCTTGACAGGGTTAAGGGAGGTACGTTAAGAACAGCCAGACTGCTTCAAGCTGACAGAAGGGCAACCTTAACTTAAACTCCTGAGTATTGCTGCTGATTGGAGGGTACCCATCTTCCAATGGCTGCTTCCACTAGCATTACACGCCATGTCTCATAGCTCAAATCATCTCTTGACTTTTCTTGACAGTGACCATCACTCAATCAGTGAGTGGAGGCCATTTGAGTACAGGGAGTTCTCAATCCAATAGAGCACCTTTGGGATGTGGTGAAACGGGATATTCGCATCATGGATGTGTAGCTGACAAATCTGTGGTATGATGTTGTCATGGTAGCATGAACTAAAATCTCTATGAAATGCTTCCAGCACCTTGTTGACTCTGTGCTACGAAGCAGGTTCTGGAGGCAAAATGGATGCATATACATGTCCAGCACTCATTACAGTAATGCATCAATGTGGGCACTGTTTTAATATCAACCTTTGTAGTTTCAGTTGTTTGTGTAGCAGGTTGGCTGTTTCCTTGTTTGATTTGTTATAAATGACAAATATACATCAGTAATACTGTTTTCCTAGTTGAATTAAAAAGACACATTCTTAAATTATATCTTTAGTAAACAGTATATGAATACTCTCATTAAATTTATGGGGGGAAAAAACTCCAAAATTTAAATGAAAGTAAAATGCAGTAATACTAATTTTACTCTGATCAAATGTAGCTTCCACTTGTTGAAACTGAGAAATTTGGGCTTTTTGAAATGCATATTTTAATTTTGGGAATCAGGTTGTACAGTGCATAATTCATTCCCTCTTCTGCTGTAAGAAGGTTTAACTGTGTTTATAAGTAAAGATTTTAATTTAAAGGACACAGCATTTTGCAAGTGTCACAATGTAGTTTTTAATTACACTTCTCCTAAGATATTGTTCTCATTTACGGTTGAACACAGAAACTGTAGTCTTCATATTGCGAGTCAGCATGTTCACACTGTGACAGCCCAATCTCACAGTTTTGTACAAAGGAAAATTTATACACTCTTCTGTTAGTGCCACAAATCCCAAACACGGATTCTCAGTAAACAGGAACTTTTCATCCTCTGCGAAAAGCTGGCGTGTCTTATCCCACCCCCAGAGTTTGGCCTCGTTCCCTCCCTCCCTCCCTCCCAGCCCTAAGAAGTGGTTTACAGACCGCCACTCATCCTCTGAGACCTCTGCTAGACAGCCTAGTGTTTACTAGGATTTCTGCAGACTGGAGTGTGGCATTATGTATTTAACAAATTCTGTATGATTCTTTATCTCTCAGCTAGCAAAGCCTAATGTACTGATCCTCTGAGAGTGCACTCTCACATTTGGTCGGCCTGATACAACTGATGCGGTTTGTGCAGAGTGTTTTTGGAAACCTTCAGTGCAACAATGCTTTTATACTTGGAGTGCCCCTCTCTACTTAAAATAACAATTTGACTTTTGACACTTTTGCTTAGCTCTGATGCTATTGTCCCACCATCATACTGATACTTGGTGAGCAATGCTCTAGTGTAAACTTAAGTCACAGCCTGCAAGTTAATTTCCTTGAACAAGCCTTTAATGAAATCAGACCGAGCTGACTATCATCCTCAACTTGATTCAATACAGCTCAAAGAAGCGTGATGAATAACACCTTTACTCAAACTTGATAGCTGACCTAGAAATAGCAGCTAGTGTGTGAAAATATTCATCTTCATTTTACACATCAAGCTTTCTTGTGCTCGTTTTTTTTTTTATATATATATCTTCAGCGTTTATGATAAGTTGCATTAAAATTTGATAGATTTCCACTCAGGGCAGCACGGTGGCACGGTGGGTAGCACTGTTGCTTCACAGCAAGAAGGTCCTGAGTTCAATTCCACCATGTGTGTAATCTCCCCGTGTTTGCGTGGGTTCTCTTCGGGTACTCCAGCTTCCTCCCACAGACATGCAGTTGCACAAAGACATGCAGTTAGTGGAGATAGGTTAACCTTTAAAATCTAAATTGCCCATAGGAGTGTGAATGGTTGTCTGTCTATGTGTGTTAGCTCTGCGATAGACTGGTGACCTGTCCAGGGTGTACCCCGCCTCTCGCCCTAAGACAGCTGGGATAGGCTCCTGCGCCCCCCGCAACCCTGAAAAGGATAAACGGCTGTGAATGGATGGATTGAGATTTCCATTCAATGCATTACAACACACTCAGCCAATTAGCATTTAAGCTGCATCACAGATATGAATGTATTATTAGCATGCTTTTATCTGCTATCGTCTGATGAGTATAATTATTCGTGTTTTCGCCTGTTCAAGCTACTAAATCATGCTTTTAATCTGATAAGAACGATTGCTTTGGTTTGTCTGGTTTGGCCTGAGCATTACCAAAACGCTGATGGTCACCAGCTTCACTAATCTAATGCGAAGGTAAATAAACCAAAAGCATGAGCAAAGAAATTGTCAGCATCACTGAATCAACAGAGATCCCGATGAAAACTCAGAGGATGCGTGTTGGTCTGCTTTTTTCCTGCCAGTTTGCTCGATAAATAAACTTAAAATATCGTTTTACACAAAGACAGAGTGCCTCAGTAGTTTTCTATAGTTACACCTGCACCACACAGCATTTAGTTTTCCTGAATTTTGCTCTTTGTACTTCTACCTGCCCAACTGAAGAACACCTGTCAGCTCAGCCATCAGAGCCACACAGTGCTTCCTTTTTTCCTTTATTTTTTTGCCAACACAGAATAACGCACGCCTACTCGCCACAATACAAACTCAGCACTTCAAGTAATCACTTCAAATGAAAAGCCCTCGCATCCAAGTGAATGTGTGTGCCAACTTTAAAGAAGTTCCATCAAGGCGTTCAAGAGATATATACGCTGATGCGAAGGCAACGAAAAAACAAAAAGACGACTAAACGGAGTTGTCTTTGTACCACAAGACATTGAGGATTATTTATTTATCAATCACGATCAAAATGATATAAATGCAGTAGTCTGACACCAAGGTTATTAAAGTTAACTGAAACTAAATTAAGTGTAGAAACAAAAAGTAATAATAAAAAAAGTGGACTTCAGCAGAAAATGAAAGACAAACAGAGTACATGTCCTTAGTTTTAGTATTTTAAACCCCAACTTGAGTATTGGTTCTTACCATGTCCATCCTTTTATGACTACAGTGTACCCATCTTCTGATGACTGCTTCCACCAGGATAATACACCACGTCACAAAGCTCAGATCATCTCAAACTGGTTTCTTGAATACGACAATGAGTTGAGTGTACTCAAATGGCCTCCAGTCACCGGATCTCAAGCCAATAGAGCACCTTTAGGATGCGGTTAAACAGGATGTGACAACAAATCTGCAGTAACTGTATGATGTTATCAGATCAATATGCACCAAACTCTTCAGCACCTTGGTGGATCTATCCCCTGAAAACTTAACCCTTTATCCCTCTATAAGCCAAAAACCAGTAACCCTTGAGACCCTTTTCTGAACTGAGGGATTTCTGATATATTTCATGCCTGCTTCTAGAATAAACTGACTGAAAAAGCCCAGATGGTCGCCAAACCACGTCTTTACTGACGTATACTTAAGTGTCAAAGTCATTAAGGGTGCAAGGTAGGTCATCTTTTTGAGAAGAGTTAGAGCAGCTCTGAAAGCAAAAGGTGGTCCAACATAGTACTAGCAAGGTGTAATTAATAAAGTGATACGTTTTTTTAAGTCAAAGTACTGAAGACCCTGAATAGTCTGCTGTGCTGCTGTAGAGCTGATAGAGAAGCACTAGATAGAAAACTGTCTCCTTAATGAGATTTTAAAATTCGAGAGGAGGAGAGAAGGTGTTAATTAAAATTCTGCCAGCCTCCAGTAGCAAGTTTTGATTTAATACAACAATCATTCTGTGAGACTGCACTGCGTGTTTCTCATCTCAGCATAAACTCTTCAAATATGCTCGGGTAAAATGATAAGTCAAATAACGCCTTGCTAGGCCTTGCTGTGCGGGGAGTTTTAACTTGCTAGTTGAGCTCCCCGTTTCCCTGCTCTGGGACCGTCTCGGCTCCCTCTCTTCCTCCGTCTCTCTCAGCCTGTTTTGCATCCATCCCCTCCTCGTTCCTCCCAACCCACTTCACTGTCGTGCCTTTCTCTCAAGTCTCACTCCCTGCCTTGTTCCGCACAGAGAAGACGTTGGAAAAACAAGACCGCCAGGAGACCGCTGCGGTAAAGGCACACGGAACAAGAAAGCAGTGTAGAAGAAATGTCAGAAAAAGTGGACAGAAATCTGTTGATTCGCTGCGAGGGGCGATGTTACCATGTGGTCATATATGGTCCCAAGAAGACTGACACTTTCACGGTAGTATACCACATATTTGTACAGACTGTCATCATGGAAAAGCATCACATAATCCTGAGAGAGTGCAACTACTGCAGGTGGCGGGGCCGACTAGGCCCAATAAACAGGGCTGGGGAAGGATTCAAAAACATTTGTAATGGTTGTACTACAAGTCTGTGTGCTGTTAGCAAACTTCAACAACTTCTAAAAAACTTTGGAGAGCACTGCGACAGAAATACACACCAGGGTCTCGCTGAGGGACAAGATGTGAGCGAGCATATTCCCTGTGAGATCAGCTCTTGAAAAGGGGGGTGCCGGCGTTTCCCACGACACCAGCCTCTGAACACCCTCACCCCACCTACGCACTACCCCTCATCTCTTCTCCCTACTTTCATCCGGGCAAACAACAGCACCGCTGCTGCCTCTACTGTGGAATGAAATATTCATGGCAGAGATAAAGCGGATGCAGCTGAAAGACTGTGTGTACCTTTCTGTATGCCGTTTGCACCGGTGGGACCATCGGAGCCGGTTAGGTGTTCAGGGCTGGTTGTTTGCGATGGCGGCGCGCTGAGGAGGAAGAGGGAGAGAAGAAGAAGAAAAAAAATCTGTGGATTAGAACCAGCGGAGCAGCACGTGGGAAATTCTGTGACACCATGTTAACGTAAAGGCCTTTAGAAAAAGAGATGTGGAACTCTGAAAGTTAGTTTCACAGTTTAAAAGTACATCAGTGAGAGAGGCATTAATGCGCGTGGATTGCAGATTTGAACATGATATTAGAGGCCTCGGGTTCCCCATCAGTGTAAATCTGAAAACAAAGAGAAAAAGATTTGCCTTTGCATTAGTTCCTAGCACGGCAGCATGAAAACACATCTCTCCAAGTGTTTTTCCCTTTGTTATTTGTACTTGTTTGATTTGGACCCAAAAACTGCTCCTAAACTTTTATAAAGTCAAACTTTCTGCTTATAGGAATCGCTCAACATTTGGGGGAATTGACTTGAAAATGTACTCCTTGCTGAGAGTAAGAAGATTGATGTGTACCTCGCACGGCCGTGCAGGGAATATGAAGATGCTGCCAGAGACAAAGACAGAAACTAAATAAAACACATAAAGCACACTCCTTTATGAAGATGTTAGACGTTTTAGGAAATAGTTAAATTAAACCTATGATTACATTCGTCGAGCGTGAGTTTAGACACAAAGCGATCCCCAGCAACAACGGCTAGCTTAGCAACATCCTAGCGACGACTAAGCAAAGAAAAGAATGTAAAGAAATGGAAATAGTTAACCTCACTGTGTACAGACGTTCAAAACCTGCCTATTAACACAAGCAAAACAACAAATTGTATCTTCGTTGTTACAAATTTAGGGTAAACATGAAGCCTACTCCAAAAGCTAACTAGCTACAGCTAGCACAGGGCATCTAACCTTTAAAAGATTCAATCAGGTACACGGTTAGGATTACATAAAATATGAAAAATGCTCATTTCCTATTTTGCATATAGAGCCTGAGCGATATAGGGTTTTTCAGAGCGTTACCAATACCAATACTTGGGGATTTAAATACTTAGACTCAATAATATATTTATGAAATATATTTTTTATTTCCTTACATCTGCATGAAAGATCTTATTTACTTTATTTTTTATGTATTGGCTGTTATAAATGGTGATACCGACAGATGAGGAAACAGCTAATATTGCCCGAGCAGTAATTTGGTGAGGCTTTAATTACATATCTGTAATATGAATATTCAAAGTTCTGCTAGCAGCTGGTTATCTTACCACAAATGCAGAGTAGGCAACTAAGCTGATCGACTTCTTATAATCCATTTATACTGTTTTGTTATATGTGCTTTGATTTTTTTCTTCTATTTGAAAGCCTTGCTTATTAATTGTATAATTACGGTAATAACAACTTGTTCATATTGTATCTTATTTGTAATGTCAAACAAACACCAAATGAACTGCAGTACCTGTCCTGAAGTGGCACCGCGGTTAGATTCGGGATTTCAGGAACAGGCCGGTGCCTCAGTTTGTAGGAGCGAGAAAGCCTCTGACCAACAGGAGGATTTAAATTTGGCGGTTCCTCATAAATTGAGTTTTCAACCATTTCACCTTGAAAGCCCCCATCGTCACAGGCGACAGAGTTAATGGCATGCAATGGATCTTCTGTAGCAGTCTCTCTATCTGATGGTACTTCAGAAGCAGAGAGGGACTCGCTGCTGCTGTCGGAACGTGTGGAAGCAGGCAGGCAGGTCTGTGCAGACATCTGAATGTTCTTGGGGTTACGCGGGGCTGGTCGAGGCGGGACCAGGAAACTGCTCTTTGGAAGGTTTGCAGCTTTTGCTCCCAGACCTGTTCCTGGAGGCATACTCTGACTCGCTTCCAAATGGTGCTTGCTCTTTTCCTTTGGTTGCTGAGATGATGGCCCCCTCTTTCTGCCTTTCAGGAAAACATGTCTTGGGTATGGCACTGGCTTCCTTTGAGCCCTCACGTTTTGTGCTCCATCCTCTTCACTTTCATCTTCTCCTCCACCCTGCTCATTCAGCCCCAGTGCCTCCAGACTCCGCAGGATGCGTCTACGGTGGCCAGTCGGCAGCACCTTAAGCTCAAGAAGACGCTCTTCTGTGAGGTCCATGCAGTCTTCCAGAGATTTATAACCTCCATGATGGAAAAACGGGGCATAGTGAGACAAGCGGAGGCTGGAGAGCCACTCCACGATCTCTTGGCTGGGCCCTGGAGCTGCAAACATCATCCTCTAAACCCACGTTTGCCACATTGGGGAGACTTTTAAAAGGTGGAGAAGGCCAGCTTTACTCTGTAGGTAAAATAAAAAAAGAGAGAAAAATAAATAATGGGTAAAACAATTCAACCTAACTGTATCACAGACAAGAACTTTGAAATGCCAAACACATACAGAACTTAAAATATAAGATGGGTACTTTGCTACAAGCCGCGATTACCCAAACCTATAACGAATTTAACTTCTAGAGAATTTTTTAAGTGTTCAGTTTGATGGTATTGAACAATTCTGGCTATGGAAACATGACCCAGTTTAAGAAAGAGATCAATATTTTGAAATATACTAGCACTCACTTCTTGTCGAGAATTAGATTAGAAGATCAATAAGGTCAGGCAATTTTGCGAGCGGAAATTAAATATTTGTGAAAGATATTCGTGTCTGCTCTGCACAGAGAAATGATTGTTAATCGCCATTTGCAGAAAAATAGTGCAAGCGTGTAATGTACACCAATCTAACTATCGGTTCCTTTGACTTCATGCTTTCAGTTGTTCTTTAGAGTATAGTTATTTTCCACGGTGAATTTTCACAGATGGAGATGCCTAAAACTGCAAAATAAAACAATAAAATGACCAAAAGAATGGCCTCCCAACAAAAAGCAGCCGACGATAGAGTGGCCGGCCATCAATCCTCCCCTCCAAATCAATTACAACTAAATTACGTGATATCAGATTTTCACTTCCCCATTAAAGGGGTCCACGAAGTGGAAATGAATTTCTTTAGATATGATTATATTTCTGTAGATATTGTTCACATTATTGAAGTAGTCAGATCCTCCTTTATGTAGGATACATAAAGGGGGGGGGGGGGTTAAACTCAAAATAAAAGCAAATGTCAGCAGCAAGAGAGGTAAAATAAATGCACAGGAGCATATAAAAAGAACTATTGAACAACCGAACAAAGCAAAGTGCCCTCTGTGAACCTCACCCTAAATCCAACCTGGGTAAACACAAAAAAAAGAAAAACTAAAAGATGACCGTGGGAGTTTTTGATCTTTGGAGGGTGGCACAAACATACCTTCTTTAAAGTCACTGTGAGGATACTTATGTGTGGCCAAACTAACAAGAAACACATCTGCAATACTCCTGGATGAAGCGGCAGGAAACGGCAAGAGCTATGAGGAAACACCGTACACCGTCACAGCCCGGCCCTATGGCACAGCCTTTACAGAGCACTTACCTCAACTGTGTTTAAGAATCCAGGCACCACAGCTCAGCAACATATCATAACCCTTCTAATGGCAGCCTACTTTTAAGCGTCTGCATCCTGACACCAGCAAGTCTTCAGAGTGAAGGGCTGAAGAACTAAGTGGCAGAACTAGCCTCTCACTGCGATCTTACACACCAACACACACACACACACACACACACACACACACACACACACACACACACACACACACACACACACACACACACACACACACACACACACACACACACACACACACACACAGGAAGATACATCAACAACCTCTTGTCATGGCTACTTCTCCTCTTTTGAGTTGCAACCCCGCAGCACACAGGCAACCTGAAGTGTTACTTCTGCTTTTAAGTAAACAAGCGTTTGGAGTTTTTTCGCTGCATGTGTTTGTCATTTATAAAACAAGACGCTGATCAAATTAACACAAACGGAAAGTGATTCTCTTGTCAAGTCACAAGAGTGATGCGAGCCTCTGGTGTGATATCAGCAGAGGAAATGCAGGCAGTGGTGCTGTCCACAGTCCCACTTCACATTTGACTGTATTGAGTCCTCATAACGGGGATCGATAGAGTCTATAGAGTAGCCCTTCTGAGGACCGGGAAGCCTCAGCACCACGCAGGGACCTGTACTGGCTCGCACTCTGTGAAGCTTTCCAGCACATTTGACCTAACCTGCTCCACATCTACACACAAACTTCAACCTATAAAAAGGCGCGCACAGACACACACACACACACAGTTAAGCAACCAAATATTATTACAGGCAGGATATGGGAGTTTTGATCCACAGCTGCTGCCCGGAGTGTGGAACGTTAGATCAGGGTGTGCAGATCAATAGCAAAGGGCAAAAAAAAAAAAAAAAAAAGGGGGAGTTCAGCTGACAAACAGCTTACACATGCCACAAAAGCACATGAAGTGTGTGTGTAGACATAATAGAGTTATGCTTTTTTTTTTTTTTGGGGGGGGGGGGGGGTTAAAAAAAAAAAATTAA
>VURO01048651.1:87857-106424 GCA_015108175.1 Pelvicachromis taeniatus
TCTTGTCAGCTGTCCTGAAGGAAATCACTCATTTAAAAACTCAAGTTTGTTTTTGTTGTTTTTCAGAGGATACAGATTGCAGGCCCAGTTCAGGCTCCATCAGCGACATTTTTCTGAGTGTTGGAGAGGACATAGAAAAGGCAATGGACAAAATAAGCGCCATCATTATCAAGCTGGATGCAGGGATTGAGCAGTTATCTGTAGATAAGGCCTCCATCGTGGGTGAAGCACTTCAAGAATCCAGAGACACAGACACTTCAGTGCAACCTGAAGACGTCAAGAATCACCTAAACTCCCCTGATCAACTCGAGTCTGACTCAGGTCACGAACAGGTGATTGAGGATGGAGCTGATCAGAGGCCTACAAGGGTTTCACCAGACACCGAACAAACACTGGACTCCACATTCAGCAGTTCTAACTGCAACAAGGGGGCAGAATCACATGTCAAAGGTCAAGAGAGTGACCTTCTAGAGAGATACAGTCACTCTGAGACTGAGTTACTGGAGGAGACTGAAAAGAAAGATGAGAGCGCCAATTATACGGGCAAGGAAGAGAGAAAAAGAAACTGGATTACCGTAGGGTAAGCTAAATTATCACAGCTTACCATACTTTAACCCTTAGCACGTTGGGTCTTGCTTCCCTCTAGGTCTTCTAAAGCATCTGTGTTTAACCCACACTTCCTGCCAGTGTAATATGCAGCATGTGCAGACTCTTACTTAAAGCTCTATGATGATTGCAGTCAGTTTTGTGTTTTTACGGTGAGGCTAGCATAATGAAGCATAATGAAATCAAAACTTCTGCGTCAGTTTACACACATTTCCTGCACAGCGTGAGGTAGCATATCATTTTTCATTTGTAGGAAACAAAGAAAGTAGTTAAGAATTTCTCCTACTTGCTGACAACATCAGTAATCCACACGTCTAAAAAAACAAAAAAAAATGTTGAGCAGTTTGTTCTGTGCCCTAAGTTGGGATGGCTTGCGAGTCTGGACATGATTTCCTTCCCCTCACTTCTCCTGCTCACTGATACAGGACAAACTCTCTGCAGTGCTTTATCACAAGTCGCACACATTTTTGACCTCCTGGCCTCCACACAGCCAGCTGTTTCGCACAGTTCACTGTCAGGCCCCTGCACACATACACCCCAAATCCAAACAAATCAGGGACATTAAGATCAGAGGGAGAGGCTAAGTCTGGAAAGAGCTGATATGGAAAGTGCATGCTCCGGCATTTCAGCAAGTCTTAATATGTTTGCACTTTAAAAAATAAAAAAAATCAAGATAAAAATATTTCTACTTAAAAGCATTAAGAGCAAATGCACCCATGCAACAAACAAAAAAAAGAAAAAAGAAACAAACACAGTCAAACTTTATTTAAGTAATGAGTCGATTTTCTGAAGATGTGCATTTATGTTTTTAAAAACATCATTTAGGCTCGCTGGTCAGCTGGAAGGCACTCATTCTGATGTACCGGATGCGTGCTTTATCAGAGCGCCTGCAGGTGTAGCTAAAGTCCTGACGTGTGAGGTGGCTGATGCCCTGAGCTGCCTGATGGTGACTGGCTCAGAGGAGCTGCTTAGCAGAGTGATTCGGGTCAAAGTTGAACGTGGAGCCGCCTTTAATTTCCCCGTTGCTGTGGTTGTGCCTTTCCAAGCACACCATCGCAGCAGCTACAGAGATGTCGCTGTGAAGGTGATAGATGAGGAGAAGAGGGTCAGCTACATCACTCCCATAGCAACAGAAGGCGTGTATGGAGGACACAGGGTAAGATTTTCCCTTACTTACAAATATTAGTTTCTTTCAAATATTGATCACATAACGTAATTTTCTCATGTGTACTGCTTATTTTATGTTATTTTACTTTATTTTATGTAAGCTTAATATAAGATGGAGCTGTATACTGAAGCCTTTTCTAAAAAACATTCCAGAATAACACTAGTTAGAAAAAAAAGTCTTCAATAAAAGGTTCATGGATGCATTTATGTAAAGATCAACACAATGGAAAACAGAAGAGGCTCTAACACAGAGACTTGTGGTACGTTGTTTGCAATTTTTGGGGACGTTTTAACCCAATTGAAACTGTTGCATTTTAGTTCTATAAATATCATTTCTCAAATCACACTTTAGCTACAGCTATCCTTTAGTTATCTTCAACTGAAAAAATAGTTTCTGAAAGAAAACAATATTTTGAGTTTAAATAACAAACTGAATTTGTGTTGTTTAAAGAACGTGGCAGCACGGCTTAGGTTTGCAAAGTTGCATCTGAAGAAACCACAAGAACTCTGTTTTTAACGTACAGCAACACATTTGGAGTCAACCAAACACGGGATATCAGCACAAACACATCATGCCAACTGTGAAGCATGGTGGTGGAGGGCGTGATTTTGCTCGACAACATGCAGTTATTGAGTAAAGCATGAACCCCTCTGTATACCAAAGTATTCTAGAGTCAAATGTAAGGCCGTCTGTCTGACAGCTAACGCTTGGCTGAAACTGGGTCGTGCAACACGACAGTGATCCCAAGCAAGGCAGCAAATCTACAACAAAATGGCTGAAAAATGGAAAGAATAAAGGTGCTGCAATGACCTAGTTTCAAGACCAGATCTCAACCTGACTCAAATGCTGTTTTGAGAGCTGTAAAATAAATAAACCTGCCCACAAACCTCAATGAACTGAAGCGAGGTTGTAAAGAAGAGTAGGGGAAAATTGCTCCACAGCGATGTGAGAGACTTATAAAGTCCCACGGAAGTTAGTTATGCTAAATGTGGTACTATAAGCTACTGAAAGGTTGGGTGTTATACTAGCTTTTCATGCACTGTTTCTCACGCCTGGCATAGTTTTTGTTAAACAAATAATGACGTGGTACATGTGGTTGTAAGTACATCATTTAAAGACTTGCCAGGGACTATTTTGTATTATATCTTGATATGTAAAATCTTTGAAATGAAAGAGGGCGGCTGTATCTCACATGAGAACAACAACAGTAACAAATGTAACTCCTGTAATTTTATTTATTAAGAAACATAGAAAAACAGAGAATAGTGCTTTCTTTCAAAAATGTTTGCATTGGTGAAAGGTTGTTAAAATGTTTTGCCCGTTTAACAAATTTAAACCGTGTTTTTGTTCTCTCTTTGTCAGGGCTCATTTGCAGAGGTGAAGGTGTACTCTGTGGGTCTTTTTGCAGTGGTTTCCTGTTTAAAGCAAGAAAACTACACCATTCCCAGGAAGGGGTTGTCACTAAAACTCCCCATGGACCCCCGAATTTGTCTGAACTACCTCCCAGGATCCTTCACTGCACCTGTAATAGCGCAAACCATGGTATGAAGATAACCTGATTGTTACCCTTCTTTCTCCCACTTTACTTTCAGTAGCAGTAAAATTAAAAAAAAGAGTTGCAGAACTGAGGTCTGGCTGGCATTGAGAGATAGGAAGAGCTTCTTGGGACGAAGCCTTTGAGATGATTCCAAACCTCAGATAAAAATAGAGAGGAGAAATGATGAAGTAACAGAAAGCTTGCTTCTAATTTGCAGACGTAAGGTTTCACAGATGTTTGCTGTGAGGCACAAACGGCTGTGGCTGATTTCTGAATTGACTCCCGAGACCAAACACTGGTGAACCAGCTTCACCGCAGCAGTTTGTTTCTTGAGCTTACGTCAAATCCACCACCTCCCTCTCGGCGCAGCTCTATTTGATAAAACAACAGAAAAAGCTACAAAAAAAATAAAAATAGACAAATTTTCATATCAAACAGCATTTTTGTCTAAACTGCTGCCTAAATCACACAGAACAGCTGTTTCCTCGTCTGATTCAGATCCAGCCTCTAGACGCCGTGCTCCTGGCTTCTGTCAAGTCCAGAAATTATGCCTATCACTCGGTGGTGTCTACCAGCCCGCTGCTCTACCTCACCCACCCGACCTCGAGGACCCTGAGAAGACCCCTCACGGTCACGCTTCCATGTCCCCCAAATCCTGCAAAAAAGAAAGCAACAAGGGGACAAACAGAAAACCAACAAGACCATCAAAGTCGACCTGTCAGGGATTCTCCTCCATGGGATCATTCACTCTCGCAAAGACTGAGGTGACACAGATGTCCTTGAGCTAAAATATATTATATATGTGTCACAGCATCATATAAATGGGAATCAAAAAAGGTTTTGTTTCTATGCCAGATTCATGGAATCTTCTGTGAAATCCAAGGAGATGTCCAATGAGTCGCTGGTTGTTCTGGGCTCAAGGGACAAACAGTGGAGTGTCATGGATAACATCACCGTCAGGAGTCCGCAGAAGGGACTGGTGTCCTTTGACTTGATGGAGAACTTTGACAGGTTTGTACCACCATGCTTTCTCCTCATAAATGATCATGGCTGCGAATGGAAATGTAACTTTATTTATATAGACAACAAAGTCGATTTTGGTGCAGGACAGCAAGGAAGTAAATAAAATACCTAAAAACATGTCTACCATCGACTGTTTATAAAAGATGGATGAACCTTCTGGGACTGTAAAATGAAGCCAATGGGTAAGTATCTTAACCCTGAACTGGCTTTAATGGGCACCAGGGCATGACACCGCTGGTTGCATAAAGGCTTCCAGTCCTATTGAGTTTTTGGCAGACAGCTTCTGAACCATTTTCATCTGATGTCAAATAAAAAACCTGAAGTCTGTGAGCCTCCTGCCTGTACCAGCGTATACACTTTCCCGCTGAGTTTATGAGATCAGCCACTTGTTTTGAATAAAATGTGAATTTTGGTGTGTACATTTGAGTTATTGAGTGTCAGAAAGGAGGATTATCTGGGACATGCCCGTTGGCTGATGATTTGAAATGGGCGAGTAAGTGGCCAATGAGTGTACAGTTTCAGTAGTCAAAACCAGCCTTCATCGTCACACCAAGATTCATTTGAAGCATCGTTTCTTTCAAAGCCACTGCTGATTTGTCGAGTTTGTCCATCCAGCAAAATAAAAACCTGAAAAATATCATACTGTGTTTAAAAAGCAGGCTCCTAACAGCATTCTTCAACAAGATTTCAAGTAACCAGTGATCATTTCTTACTATATCTCCCCGTGCATGCGCCTTCCTGCCAAACTCAATAAGCCACTGTAGTTTATTCGAAGGCCTGAACGTTTTCAGCCTGATGTCGTCGGCTCTAATGTGAAGTTTCAGAATTTGCTGGCACTTCACACAACACAGGAGGATGTCATAAATCCTGTACCTACATGCAGAAGAGCAAAAGTTCACATGCTTGAGGTACCTGAAGTGAAACTTTTGGTATTGGTCAAAAGCGTGGACACATTCAAACGTGGGAAATTAAACTGTGAACAAAATAAATGACATTTGAAAATGATTGCAAAATGAAATAAGGCAGTGCTGTCTTTAAGGAAATCTGAATCATGAAACACGTCACTTTTTTTTTTTTTGTTGAGATCCAGTTAAACTCAGTTTGACTCCAGGTTTGCTGGATTATCAGGATAACCGAGAGCTCCCTGCAAAACCTTCAAAAAGGGGTTTTTGTGTATGTAAGCAGCTCAATGTAAGGAACAGCTTTCCAGAAACTCTCAGTGAAGTACAAATTGCAGTTTTTATTTTACCACAGACTTATATTGAAAGAGCGCATAATTAGAATAGAGTAAAAATCTGTTTGAGTTGACAGTACACTTAAATAAAAAATTGTTTCAGTGGTGTTTAAAGCTCTCTTGGACTCCACTGGAGTAGCTTGAACAGGACTTAAAGGCCTTTCTTACAACATGTTTTTGACATCTGTTGCCCACGAGGTTGATGAGAGTGTGTGACAGGCGCAGCTGGTTATCAGGGTTATGAGCCGTCCTCACAGCCAAGTCAACAGTGGCGGTCATCAGGAGTCCCCCAACCATGTAGATGGGGCTCCTACAGCAGAAATACATGTATAATATATAATAGCAATTTTGTGCAGCACATATCATGCTCAGAGATGCCCTTCTGCACACCTTGGTTGTAAGGAGTGCTTATTTGACGTTACTGTTGCCTTCCTGTCAGATCAAAGCAGTCTGGTCATCGTCGGCTGACCTCTATCATCAGCAAGGCGTTTTCTCCCAGATGTTTTCTCAGATGTATTTTTTCAGTAACCCAGGTGTTTCTTTAATTCGCTTTACTTACACGGCAGCAAACGTAAGCAACAGTCCTCGAGTTAATTTGGTTCAGTGAGGTTATGTTGCATTAACTTCCAGAGCGATTAACGCTTCCTCTGCTTCAAACAGGAGAAAACAAATCATTTTCTCGCTCGCCGCTCTGCTGTAACTCACCTTTCATGTATTCTCAACATCACGTCCACGTCTTAAGTGACACCATTAAAAAATAAATAAATAAAAGATAAATGCTACACTACGCTACAACAAACCAGACTTAGAGAAAGCTTTTGCTTTACATAAGGGGCTTAAAGCAAGGCCGCATGGATAAAGGGGGGGTGTGGGTGCAGCTACATGCTTTAGATTCCAGGCTTTAACATGTCAGAGCATACGCACATGAATAGCATGGTGAGACTAAAGCATTAAGAAACATCTAAAGACATTATAAAGAAGAAGAAAATTAAGTCTTGCTCGAGTCACCTGTTTTTAAGAATAGGCCTAGCTGTGATAACGCTGGATTCTCATTTCCATCCCGAGTTATAATTCTCTTCTTTCTTATCTAAAACAGCTTCTTCAGGGGAGAAAAAAATGTGTGCAGTAGGTTTTCATGAATTCTCCATTCTGTCTTAAGTCTATTACATCTGTGTTGCTGCCTGCGATAACAGTCTTTTCCCTTTTCAGCGACAATCTAATCTTTCCCCAGAGCTAGACTTCTTTACTTGTCCTCCGTCTGCCTCTACTCTCAGACTGCTCGTGCTGCGTCTCCTCTCCCCGCTGCGCTCTTCTTACCTCACCTGCCTGGCTGAGGAGCTGCAAGAGTCGGTCTGCTGCCACGCCGTCACCGTCGTCCTCCAGGGAAGGCGAGACGAGCCTCGCGCCCTCCTTGTGGCCGTTGTGCCCAGCAGAGACCTCAGCTGGGAACTGCATAGGCTGCGAGCTCAGGGCTACAGCGACCTGGTGGAGACCTCGTCGGAGACCTCGTCGGAGATCTCGATGCGTGAAGCAGATCAGCTTCTCCTGCGTTTCACCGGCAACATCACCTGCACTGGTAAAATGTGAAGCTGGCTCGCTGGCTTCTCCTACAGAAGCTTCATACGTGGTAAAGGAAAATAATCATAAGCTTACACAAGAAACTTCATCTTTTTATACATTTATTCACATTTCTCACAGATCCAACAACAGTTCTAATTTTGGCTTTTCATCAATGGTTTCTATCAGTGAATCTGGAAAAATAATCAGCTTCATCTGTCATAGTTAATACTCTAAACATCATACATGCTTAACATGTTCGTTTTTTTTTCTCTGTGAGCTTCAAACACAGCTGCTTGCTGTTGTGTTGTCACCGTGTAGTCATTGTTCCTATTGAAAGAGGCCTGTGTACCTTGGCTGGACGCATGTGAAACTTAAAAAGGCCTCGATTTAAAAGTGCAGATCCTTGTATATTATTGTTATTGTTTGGTTAGCTGGAGCACTGCACATCTAGTGCAGGAAAAAAGAAAAGATATACTGGGAAATGTGACACAGTTGCTGCAGCACCACGTCTAAACCGGTTTAGCCCCCATCCCCTGGTCACCACATAAGACAGTAACCGCATAATAAAGTGGATGAATGATATGTTTGTACAGCCAGCCAGCTGAATGCTTCAACAGTACAATACTCTTATGTTTTCTCTTTTGTTTGCCATGGTACACTACAGCAGACAGTATAAAAGATGGGTGTACTGCCGTGATGTCCTGTTTTGAAGCCTCCAGATGAGTGTTTATGCCATCGCCATCTTGGTGTGTTGAAACTGGATGCCATGGATCACTCGATGTTAAACACACGTTTACTTACTGGCTTTAAAATATTTAAAAAATCTATAGTTAAAATGTATATCTATGTGTGCATAGTAGACTGAATATAAAATATGGTCTTGCTGTGAAACCTAAAGCTGTGTATTCATGCAATTGTTGTCTTAATTTTTTAAAACTGGACGAGACAAGCAAAAGGTGGATCTTGTCGACAATGCATGCTCATACTGCCCGTCCCAGAGTATACCCTGCTCCTTCCTACTGTATTTAAATCTAAAAACCTAAACTGGGAATAAAGTAATAAAGTGTACACCTGTATGGATAAAACCTGAATCGAGTTACTGAGACCATAGACCATCTTTTATACTGTCTTTATACACCACAGCCCTACCTTTCTCCATGTTTTCGACTGATTAAACTGTCTTTCTTCTGGCTAATGTTGGCTAGCGTTAGCTTACCTACTAAGACAAATCACTTGCTACCTAACATAGCAAATAGTGATGGACCAAGCTAAGGTACGGTATTGTTTTTAAAATATCATCTGAACCCAACTCAGATTTAGTTTCTATTTTTATGTGAGGTTTGTTTTGGAGTCTGAGTTGCACTGGGAGCTCATTTGTTGGCTGGTTGGTCCTTTTCTAAGCTAGCCTGAGTTGGAGTTGCTTGTTATATAGTTGTGTCAGGGAACAAAGGAGAAGCACTGAGGAAAACCAAGTGCTTTACAGAATCTCTTCAGAGGTCCAGCAAGGCTGCTATGAGGTCTAATTTCTAAGTGACTTTACCCTCTGTTCACAAACTGGCAGCAAACAAGTTTAATACATGAAATATGTGACAAACTAAAAAATTCAGTTAACATCACATAAGGAAGGAAAGCAGTTTCATATAATTGCATCATGCCTCTTTTTAAATGTGTGTATATTTATTTTTCTGCAGCCGCTGCTCAAACCACTAAAAATGAAGCCACACATGAGCGCATCACCTTTCACTGCCAGAGGAAGAATTTTCTCTTTGTGCATCTGACTGAGGTGGACCCATTTGGAAACTACAGCTCTCCTCACTACAAGGGCACGGCCATATTTTATAAGGTCACCAGAGGTCAGCTGGAGTGGCGGGATGACAAAGCTGTCCTGAAGGACACGAAGCTTCTGGGAGATCCCATCTGTAAACTGTCTCTGACTTTACCCAAGGTAAAGGTCTGACTTTACCCCCCTTCATGTAAAAGACTTTCACAATAAAACAATGTTACTGTTTTATGTCATTTCAGAAAGTGAGAAACATTACTCAGCCCATTACAGCCCGGGTGAAGTTATGTGAGGACACAGGTGGGTGAAATTCTGTCCTCTTGCTCCACGCTCCATTCACAGTCTCTTTGTCTCACTTACTGCAGTTTAAATTATATATAACTTATATAATAAATATACCACAATAATCCATCTTTAATGCTGTCTCAGCTACAGATATTTTAAAAAAATGCATCATTTATCCATCACCTGCCCACCCAACCAGGTTCACTCTCAGACTCCCTTCTTCTCTGGCTGTCCGAGGAGCTCTCAGAGGAGGAAACGGCCCTGCTGGCGCTCTCCCTGCGACTCTGCCGCAGCGCCGCTCAGATGGTGAGGATGCGAGCTGGGAGCAGCGGCCTCTCTTCCCATGCCTTTGCCATCCTGACCATGTGGAGGAGAGGGCTGCCCGCCGTCCCGAACCAACCCAAGGCCTCTCTGCTCGCTCGCTACTTGGCCAAGATCGGCAGGCCGGATCTGGCCAGAGAACTGCTGCTGAGGCAGGCTGCAGCTGCCAGACAGGAGTCACAGAATTAAGGAGGCCCAGAAAGGAGCGCTCACACTGCCTTATAAGTGCCGCTGTTGATATGAGCCAAGCCACTTGGTTGCAGTGCTGCATTTAATCCACACGAGATCAGCATTGCACAAGGAGAGTCAGCGCTCTCCTCTCGGCTTGCATCCCAACCTTTTGCTTTGTTTTTGGTAGTTTTCTTAAGAGATAAATTCTAATTTCAAATCATTATTGTGGTATGTATGGTCTCTTTTAGCTCTGATAAAGCAGTGAGAAACTTGGGAGTTTTAAAAAAATGAATTGCTGTATAGTTGAGCAAATGTTTTAACCCAGCTCTGATATTCCTGTTGTGACTCCTTGCAGGGTTCAGACCCCTAAGGTTTGAAGCATTTATATGTATGTTGTTATAGCCATTTATAACTCACAGTCTTACCTCACAACGCTGTTTATAACGATGTGAAAGCTGAAAAGTTTGAATGCAGACGAGCACAGAGAAACACCTGTGGCGACCTGATTATTTTTCTTATCAGCTGTCGCTGGGTTTCTGTCCATCTTTAGGTTTTCTCAGGCTTCTTTTTAAACTCAGAGATCTTGGCAGCCCTAATCTGTGACAGAGCCTTCACTTTCTCACTTTATTTGGTAGTTTGTCACCACCGCTGGCAGGGAGGTGATTTAGTGGACCAGTCAGCCGCCTCTCCCCTCTTCGTAAACAAACAACGTCACAGAGCTGTGACCTCTTTTCGTCTGCTCCTGACACCGAGTCATCTTTGAGACGTGACCGAGTCAGATAATGACTGAATCGTAAAGGTGTTTTCTTTGTTATGAGGATACTAAAATATATCTCTGTTTTTAGTATGAGTTGGATGAATTCAGGACAGCATTATGAATTTGTGTCCATTGTTAATGTGATATTAAAACAAATCCAGTCATCATGTGCACGTCCCTAAATTTCTGCCGCGCTTGAAGGAACAATTCCCAGTCGCGTGGAAGTGACTATTCCTTAAATCTCACCCCTTGAACAGCAGCTGTTTGTAAGCAAGCCCAAGCCAGCCTGTTAGGCTTTTGAATTCCCGCCACGCAAAAAGGGGGTTTGGGAGTAAGTACATCGTTTACGGTGTGCTTAGGTGCACAAGGAAAGTCTGCCTCTGCACTTAAAGCCTTTTTTGTCCTGGATGCTAAGGATTTAAGCTAACACTAGCACACCCAGCACATTCTTCAGCGATTGCGGTAGGTTTGCATTACAGTTACTGCAGACAGTGTGGCTCCAGGCAACTTCAAAGGTAAAAACAAGACTAGGCTAAATTTGCAGATCATGCTACTAAAACCAGGAGTAACCAGCTTTATCCTGCAATACACACTGAATGATTAGCTACGAGGATGCTAACTTTATAACTTTTAGTCATTGTGGAGGTGGATCCACATATTTGACTTGGCACAGATTCTTTTTCAGCTGGATGCTTTTCCCCATGCAAACCTCCCAGGGATTCTCTCACAGTCTCAAAGCAGAGATCTTTCATGTTATTGGTGATTGTACCCTACAGAGCGAGTTCTACTTTTAAAATCATTTTTGAGAACTTTTTAAGGCAAACATTAGGTTAACTAACGTCTTATTTACGGGGCTGTCTATTTTGTTCATTCTGGCCAAACAAGGCTGATCCATGGAGGCCCCACCTCGCAGCTTAAAGGAGCTGTTGCTAACATCTCAGTGCAGATACCACAGCACACCTTCAGAGGTCGAGTGGAGTCCATTCCTTGAAGGCTCAGGACTGTTTTGGCCGCAAAAGGGGGACCAACACAATATTAGGCAGGTGGTCATGATGTTATGCCTGAGTGGTGTATATAGCACCTTTCTACTCTATTTTGAACACTTAAAGTGTTCCTACTAAACTACAAGTCTTATTCACCCAATCACACACACATTGATTTTTTTCTATACCTAAGCACTTCTAACATTCATACACTCAGTCTCTGATGGATGCATCTGAGGGAACTCAGTGTTTAGTATCTTGCCCAAAGATGCTTTGACACATGGACAGGAGGATCCGGGGACTTTCCAACTGGTAGATGACCCACTCTACCGCATGAACTGCAGCCACCCTACACCTACACCATCACTACACTTTGCCACTGGTTATGGTTGTGGGTGAGTCTGACAGTCACCGTGAGACTCACGGTCTAAAAGTGCAAATATCAAACAGCAATGACCACAACAGGAAATTCAGCGTGAGGAAAAACAAAGTGTCTAAGAACCCCCAACAAAAGACCTGCAGGTAACTCTTAGATTTTGCATCAAAGTGCATGCACCTACAATCAGAAATGTTTGCCTCAGAAATCGTTCAGCTTGCAGTCAGTGATTCTTCTATAAATTCTGCATATCAAAGAGTACTCGGAGCATACGTGATGCCATCTGTCCGAGTGCTTCAGCTGAACCGAAGGTGGACCTTGCAACATGCTAATAATGCCAGGCAAACACATCATTCTCAGTAGGCTCCGTCTTTTTAAAGACATTCAGAGGGATTTTTTTCTCTTCTTCTGTTTCATCTATCTTCAGAGCCTCGTACTCCAGCTGTGTGACATTCTGCAGGCCCTGAGCTGGAGCAGAGAGGTAATGAGATGCCATGTGTGCAGGTGGGGGGTAGGGGACACCCCGTGAAGACAGAGAACACCACCCGCCGCTTCAAATAGGAGAGATGGTTAATGAAGTATGAAATAGTAACAGGTGGAGCTGATAGATCGCACAAGGCGATCCCCCCTTGCCTGCCATTCGCTGACAAAAACGGCCTCCTCTCTCCACTAACCTTTTCTCTTCCCTTTATTTGCCGCCCTTCTATTCTGCTCTTCCTCAGCTCCATCTGTGGATGGAAATATTGCTCGCACAATTCCTTTTCAGCCCTTCCACACTTCATCTCGGCTATTATCTCCTCACTCTTCTTCCATCTTTCCTTCCAGTGTGACTGTAAAGGACACGTGTTGCATCACTGGCAGGAGAGTTTTGTGCTTCGGGTGTGCGTGACAGAGGGGGGCATCATTAGTGTGGCATAGGGCCATCACACACACGCGCACACATTGAGGGCACCACTAGAGGTAAATGTCACAGAGGGGGCTCCCATGGTGCCAGGAAATCGTTTCCTCTCTCATTTTATCTCCCGTCTGTCCCCCTGTACATTATTGAAAAGGCCACACAGCAATGCACTCTGGGAAGTTGGTTGTCGTCCAGTGGGGGTGGGGTGGGTGGGTACAGAGAGCTGATGAAGTAAGGAATTCCCGCCGAGCGCCAGCATAAAAAGATTCTGATTAAAACCTCATCTGTTTCATCATTTCATTTCATCAGCCTCCTCTTCGTTTTCAGCTCTCCTTTTTTTTTTGGCAGGAATCCTTGCTGCCTCCATCAATCGCTGCTCTCGCACTTCTAGCTGTCAAGGTAAAACAGTCTGATGCGACTGAGATGCAGAGATGCACTGTCACAGCTCGTCCTAAGAGTCATCAGAGTGCAGCGTTCACATCTGGAGGGGCAAAAAAAAGGATTCACCTCTTTTCTTTCATAAAAAACACAAAACAGATTACCGTATAGCTTCCTTTAGTAGCCCAGGCACTTATTAAAAAAATTATTCGGCCGGCCCAGCGTTTAAAAGAGACCGGTTCTTATTACCTTCTCAGATGGAATTGTCGCAGAATTGAGAGGGAAAGAGGACCCAGGCGCAGTTTTTAGACTGAGGTGAAAAGACCGTGCGTTTACTTACAGTGCTCCAAAACGTGTTCCAACAGTTCACAAATAATGCAGTTTCCAATTGTGCTCCTCCTTTGCTCCCGAGTGTCTCCTTGTCTGTGGTAGCCCTCTAAACTTCTCTCCGCCCGACCCTCCTCAAGAGGAAGTAAAAGACCAGAAAATCACAGTTAGCAGGTTCGCTAGCCGACAGTTCCAGTTCAGTGTAATAATCCCACTTTGATGGTCGCTGCATCCAGCTTAAATGCTGCTGGTCGTAGATGACGGCTGATTGGAAACAGCTGGCCGAGTGATGAGACGTGGGAGGACCGACAACAGCGCGGAGGGTTTTTTTCTTTTTGAGCGACGTTCCAATCACACTCCATACCAGTTGGTGGCGGTAATGCACCATTCAGGTGTTTGCCAACTGCCAATAAAATTTAAAAAGAAGAAGAAGAAGAAGAAGACCGCGCGGAGGGTTGAAGGTCACCCGGCTACTATTGGAGACCAGCGGCTATTTGTCGTGACATGTTTTCAAACCAGCGTTTATTAGAAACCAGCGTTTAAAAGAGACAGGCTACTAATGGAAGATATACAGTATTTTTGTTAAATTAACTGTTCACCACAAAGTAGAGAAATATGAAGATCATTAGTTACAGAAATCTAGCTGTTAGTTCCATAAAGAGCTCTAAGGCTGGTTTAATTACCCAGGCTCTTATTTACTCATATAAACAAACATAATTTATTCTTTATGAAAGAACAGGCCACACACAGTGCTTTGAAAAACTGTTTTTCTCCATCTTCAGATCATTAAATACACTTTAATATTAGACAAAGATAACGCGAGGAAATACAGAAAGCAGTTTTTAAATGATGATTTCATTTAAAAGAACTGCCATAAAACATTTGTGATAGCTGGCACTGAGTCTTTCACATGACTGTGGAGGAGTTTTGTTTTAATTCAGGTACATTGTAGGGGTTTTCGAGCATTAAAAACTTGCTTTAGGTCATGTGAAAGCTTCTATTTCTGATTTAAGTGCAAGCTTTTACTAGGCTGCTTGGATCAGTTAAATTGGACAAATATGGGGGAAAAAAAACAATTTTTCAAGCCACTGTATGTGAGCACTGTCTGTAGATTGCAAGCAATCAAGTTTAAAGATGGCCTCTTGTGACAGTGAATACAGTAAACTAACATGTGCCATCCACCTGGATATTAGCATTAGAGACCATTCTGAATGACAGGCGTCCCAAAACAGGTAACTGTAGCCAACTAGTATCTGCTAAGCCTGAAGTTACAAAGCTAGACCTCTGGGACATATTTGTGCTTTTGGTGTTTTTGAAGCATTTTAACTGAGTTATCTGAGCAATATTATGGGTCCCTGTGTGGTACAGAACAGGCAAAAAGTTTGCACTTCAGTTTTATTCTAGTGTTTTATTAGTTTGAGTATGTGCATTTCGAACAGTTTGTAGAAGCAGCTTGCTAAACAATCTTTCTAATGTTAGCTGGGAGAACAGCATGCCACCCTTTTTGCCAAATATGGTAACTCCTGGGTCCAAAAATGCAACATGGCGGCTGCCAAAGAACTAACTCTCATACTTTAAAAAAAAGGGCAAAATAAGGCTAATTGTTACGGCTGGCGGAATGACCAGTCGTGAGGTGTGGAGGAAAGGAGGAACCCAAGCGCAGGCAGGTGGGGATTGCAGGTGAGTGATTTATTAAAGGCGTTACCAAACAATACAAAACGGGAGTGAACGTGGCTCTAAACTAAACTGGGAAAAACTAAACTCAAACCTGAAAACACACATGCAGGGAGAGACGGGATGAGATGCAGCAAGACGACGGCAGACGAACACCATGTTACACAGACAATCCCGCACTGAACAAAGGAACACAGAGGACAAAAATACACAGCAATCAACAAGAGGGAATGGGGAGCAGGTGGGGACATGGCTGGGAGACATTAGGACTAACAAGGCTGGGGAAGCGACACTAGAAACATAAACATGAGGAACTGAACTTCAAAATAAAACAGGAAACACAAGGAAGGCACAGAACAGAGTCTACACTAAATACTGACATAAGACATAGACCCTCAACGTAAGACAAGAGATAACATATAACCTAGGACGAGACACAGAGAACATCCACCAGAACACAGAATGAAACAATACAAACAGAACTAGTGCAGTAAATGAATGATACCTTAATGTGATACAGGCAGCACATAATGTGGCGAGAAAATAAACTCACATACTGGGTCCTGGACCCAGGACCGTGACACTAATAAGTGACAATGGTTACACCCACCTTTTATACTGATTATTTTTAACATGAAGCCACAAGCAGGAACTGTATAAATGATGGTCGTAGCTGCTGTGATGTCATTTGTTGGTTTCTGAAGTCTTGAGGCATGTCTCCACAGCTACCACAATCTGACTGCCTTCGGTTAAAGTGCAGGTTAAACACACTTCGAGCAGTGGCTTCGTTTGTCCACACCGCTAGCGACATGCATGCTTTATATTCTCTATGGTCAGTGGCAATGCTATAGTTAGTTTGGATGCTAGATAAATGTTCACAGGGCCTGTCTTAAATTTCCTCTAGCAAGTCTGCTGCTGGTGTCATGACTAGGCTGCTCTGATAGCTAAGTTAACTAATGTTCCAAGTAAAAAGCAATGATGAGAAGCCAGCAGAAGTTACATTATTCAAGTCTCCCCACAGTTTAGGTTAGCATAGCAGCATTTACTTAACTAGCATTCAGTAGTTATTATCACTCACCATAATTTTTTTTCTTCCTTTTTTTCCCTTTTTTTGTTAACTCTGCTTTATTTTTTCTTAAGTGGCTGTTTTTTCCTCATCTTTAACAAAATCATGCATGCCACTTGCAATGGGACTGCATGGATTTCTCAAACTGTCAATACAAACTTTGTACACTGCCCGTCCTGTTGAGTAAAGATTTTCAGCCCCTAAGGGCCGCCCACTGGCTTCAGGCCTCAAGCTCAAGTTCCCTTTTCGAGCAGCACCTCTGTCTATGGCTACAGGCAGAAGCTGGCTAGCTTTCAATGATGGTTTAATCAAGTGCAAAACTCTCAGTGTAAAAACTGCATGCGGTTTTACGAGGGCAAATGCAACACATTCTTTCTTGGGTGAGTAGGAACTTCCTCTTTTCAGTATTCTTGCCTGCAGGCAGCAGTTCAATACCACAAAAAATAACCTAAAAAAAACAAACAGTTTAGCACCAATCTGGAGGATCTGAGTTGAGCTGTGCAGAAGTATGTTGAAGGTCATGATTCTACAAAAAGCTGAGCATACATCTATTTGATCTGTCACAAAAAAGGGGGAAAAAACTCCACTAGAAGCTAATTTTTTGTACTTTTCACATAAAGAAAAACATGTTTACCAAAAAAATACATAAATAAATAAAAAATAAAACCAGGATAGTTTCTATTACTTAATGCTGTATCTATGGTGATAAAATAGGGTACTTTCAATTATTAAACATAAAGCCAACGGATGAAAAACAAGATCATTTTGTTATTCAAACAGATTATTTTTTATTACTGGCTGCATATTTATAGTGAAAAAGAATCTGCCACATAAAATTCAGTCTATGTCTGAAATTATTCACTTTGTAGTGACATCATACCCTTTGACAAGGAGGGCAAAAAAGGCCAGTAGGGACATGTGCAGGAGGTAAAAAAAAAAAAAAAAATCTGAAAATTCTGTTTTAAATCAACCTAGACACAAATTTCATCATGTGCTCTAGAAAATACTCGAGTTGAAGCACCCAAAGGTCCAGTGGGTGATCCGGGTCGCTTTGCTATGCTGAACCCAGTGATGTTTGAAAAATAGAAACAGCTCCTGTGTGGCTGCCCGCTCACAGAAAAACAAGGATGGATCAAATCTCTGGGGTGATTCTCTGACTCACAGCTTGGCCCTGACTCCATCCCTCTGTGTGTAAATGTGTGTGTGCAAGTCAGAGAGTAAGAGAGAGAGCGAGACCACGCAGGTGTTCTGCTCTCTGGCCCGTGACAAACTCTTCATTTGTCCCTCTTTTTAGTGGCAGAGAGGGCAGCTAGGCTGGACAACCATCACCCGAGTGGGTCCAAGTTACCACTGCAAGGAGGGCCTGTGATCACGATAAGGGAATGATCAGCTCACACGATGAGGGATGTATTAATAGTCAATGGCACAACATTGTTGTACACATCCTGAGTGGCCAGAATCTGCCAATCAGAGAATTTTAGCTCTCTGTTTTAGTTTTTCTGATGAACAACTTTGGTGTTTTGACTCTCACTCCTCTCCTAGCATAAAGCTGTTAACAGTTAGATGGTGCAGAGCCTATAGAGCCAGGTATTTATATTTGTAAGGGGGATATATGGGTTTAAGGCAGTTGTTCCCAAACTTTCTTTGCTAGGCCCTCCTTTCTTTTACAAGAAAATCTTTGAGCCCCCCCCCCCCAGCATAAACACATCCTCCAACCACACACACACATTTATTGTTTTCAAACTCCATTGCAGTTTATTGGTAAACTGCAATAAATTACAGGTAGCAAAAATAAACTACTACCTCTTTAATGCTACGTCAACACACTTACACGGGTATTTTTGAAAACACCGCTTTTTCTATGCGTTTGGGCCTTTCTTCCACACATAAACGGCGTTTTTGAATCACCAAAAACTGAGATTTAAAATCAAAACTCCTGCCAGGGTGGAGAGTTTCAAACCTGTGTACGAGGAAAACAAAGTTTTAGTCACGCAACGTCAAAGGTGTCCGCCACGTTATCGTTTACATTAGATGAATTTCTGCAATCAGATCAGAGTTAAGTGAAGCTGTCACGATCTGTGTGCAGGCAGGAGAAGGACCCCAGAGCAGACTTCACGGAGGCAGAAGTGAAACTCAAAAAACAGCTTTATTTTTGCTGAACACCAAAATACAAAAAGAATCCAGCGCGTAGGAACACAGAGGAACACAACATAGAGACTTTAACACTGAAGCACAGAAAACACACAGCTTAAATAGACACTACATAACGAGGGGGAACGAGAGGCAGGAGGTGAACATGGCTGGGAGACATTAGGGCTAACGAGGACAGGGAAGCAAAACTGAAAACACTGACATGAGACGAGACTTAAGCACAGAGAAGACAGACACAGAGACACGGCTACACACAGGGGCTTGACTAACAG
>VURO01048652.1:0-11197 GCA_015108175.1 Pelvicachromis taeniatus
AAGTAACCTTGAGGTTTTCAGAAAGTAGTCAGTATCATCCACTTCTCATCCATACAGTATACCGAGAGAAGCATGACGGGATGAAGCAAGGTCTTTTTAGATATTCCTTTCCAGATTCTAGCCTTTCTTTCTGTCCTGTGAAACTTTAATAGCAGAATATTTAGGTTATGGAAAGCATCAGAAGAAGAACTTGACCCTCTACATGTCTGAGAGCAAAACTCAGACAAAGACAGAGAGAAAGATTTGAAGACATGTCAGTGTCTAAGATAACACTCACAACTTTTTCACACCATCTATAAACATTTACTTAAATCTCAGCATCAGCTGTTTTGCTGCCAAAAATAAAACTTTCATAATGTCTCTCTCCATCAGCGTCACACATTTTACAGTTTCTCCATCTCCAGTCTCTCTCCCTCGCCCAGGCTCGTCGCCTTGCAATTCATGTCTCAGCAGACATCAAGAGACCTTCACATTGCCACTTCCACCCAGGGGGAATGTGCATTGCAGCTTTAGTAATTATCCTGGTGGATTGGTAGTGCTTAGGCCAAAGGGGCAAATCTTAGAGTGCAGCAAGCCTTGCTGTCACTGTCACCATCGCACACGCTAAAAGAAAGTGCAACCCAAATTTAAATAGGTCAGAGACTAAAAAGGGCAGAGTGAGAAAGGACTGAGAAAGAGGTGAAGATATAAAAATGTGGTGTTCTGTTTTTAATAGAGAGGAGAAACTTCTTTTTTTTCTCGCTTTACTCAAACTGCTAACTCTTGACTGAATCAAGACAAAAGGAAGATTAAGGAGTCTTGGGTGTCTTAGAGAGGTGCTGCCAAAACAGCTTCATGCCCTGAAGGACAGATGGAGGATCTATCCATTAAAGCATATGCATTCATTTGGTGTTTAATGATAATACCAGAGGGTGCTGACATGCTAAAAATCACCCATGGGTGATTAGCTGGGCTGAGATCTAGGTCCTTTTTTTTTCAGTGTAATGTTTTAAAGATCAAAAATTCACCAAAGTAAAAGAATGGGTGACCTCATTCAAACAGTCACTAGCAGCATGGACCTTTACTTCAGGTAAAACAGGCTCTCCTGGACATTCCTGCTGTATGCATCATATCACTAGCTGTCTAAAAGTAATTACTCAGGATACGCCAAAGATCACAACAGTCACATAGTATTGTCTAGCCATTTTATTTATATTACCGATGCTCCAGTCACAGTGGCTCCTCCGGGAAGAATGGAGCAGCAAGAGTGACAGTCGTGACCGAATGTGATGCTTCTGTCAGGTAAGTGCACAACTTGCTATGTTCGGTTTAAACAACACTAGTCTGTCAGAACCCGCCCACTCTGCAAGTATAAAGTGAAAGTAGGTGTAAAAACAGATGTAGCTGAAATAATAACAGCTTTTTTTCCTCAGGTATGAGACACTTCAGCATGACAAAGGTGGGATGATAAAGTTGTTGCCTGTGTTGTTTCTATCGCTTAGTAATGCTGTAAGCTGGCAACATTATTGGACCGAGAGCTGTGCACTGTATTTAAAAGATGGACATCCCCACTGTGATGTCACTATTTCGTTTCTTGACCCAGTCTAACCCTAACCCATGACAGACACTGTTAAAGGTCCTTTGTCCTTTAACCCTCTGCCAGATGGCTGGGGGAGGTTAAGGTTGTAAATGACCAACTGTTAGACTGTTTCCTGTAGGACTTCTGGTTGTTTCTTTGCAGATAAGAGAGCTGTTTAGTTCCTGACTTTTATAGTACATCTGTGTTTATCTAGGGTTAAACCATATGTGCAGGAGTTTATTACATGGTCATTTAAGATCATCACAGATGTCCACACACAGACACACACATACACATGCATACATTCTCACACATACACACGCACAGGGGTTTGTTAACACCATGCTTACGACTTTGTGGGAGTGGTTTACAATGTGGGTGTTACCAATTCTTGTGTCAATAAAAGGTGCGTGCAGGGGGGCGGAGTCTTGGGAGATGGAGTTCGCAGAGCAGAGGTCACAGCTCTGAGACCTCGTCTCCCCATGCTGCATGTAAACTGATCGATCTCTGAGTGTCTTGCTTTATGTTTTCCGGAGATAACTTCAGAACTAGCGGAGGCTTTGCTAGTTGCAAACCTCACACTCATATTGCCGAATTACTTTACTCTATCCTGTTTGTGGGCGCATATTTTACAAAGTTAATACCATGCGGTATTCAATAAGACTCAAAATTAGCAATTGAGATCATAAACTCAAAAAAAGAGATTACTGAGGTTACAGATGAACAAAGCCAAGAGATGTTTTCCCAACAACTTCTACACAACCCAGTTGCTTTCTCTTTTTATTTAACCTGCTGCTCGCCACTGGAAAAGAATGCCAGTTTAAGGCACTTCCACATAACTGTCAGTATTTATACTTTAAATCAAATCTCCCCCTCGACTATTTTGATCTGAACTCTAAGCACACACAAAGAAAAGTAATGACACATGTATAACCCCTACTACTCCTCACTTGAGGACTTTAATAAATAAAATATATGTAGAGAAGTAACTGTTTAGCACACTCACCTGAGCGCCAGGAGGGTTTCCAGGTCTGACGAAGGGGTTGTGGTTGCAGGACAAAGTTATCACCTTCTGATTTGATCATTGATGGAAAATTGTTGCTTTTCTTTAGATTTTTTGAGAGATATCATATTCAGCTCTAAAAGGAAAACAGGAAAGGACAACTAGTTAAGACTGAGAATGCTGGAAGCGTCTATACAGAACCTACTTTCTTAATTTAAAAAAAAAAACAAATAGTTTTTGCATTAGCGAATCCCAGGGAAATTATAATATTTTTATGTATACATACATTTCAAATAAGATATATGTCCCAAGTTTACTTTGATGGTACAAAAGTAGCATCAATAATATTCATTTTTATCATTCAAATACTATTTACAGGCATTTAACTAAAGCATGAAAACTGTTGATTTTCCAGCTGCACTGCCTTGCAAAGTTTCTGCAGTGCTTACATCACTCTGTCGTCTAAACATCTTGTTAATTCTTCTTCTGCTGCAACACATCCAAACAAACGTGCCAAAAATTCAAATTTATCCAAAAAACAGCCCAACTGCGTGCGCTCCTCTACACTTAAACTATAAGTACAAACACACAGAATCACAGATGCAGCTTCTCTGGAGAGGAAGATGGCTAAAACATTCACTTTAGTTGCTGATATACCCAGATTTTTTTAAAATTTCTTTTCAAGGAAATTTAGAAACATCGTTTCATTGTCCAAATGTGCAGATCCATGTCTAATCTAAATCACAATCTCTTCAAGACAAATTTGATGATTAACCAAATTTAAAAGCAAAGTTTCAAGATGTTCCAGTCATACATACGAATGTGATCCTCTTAAAAGCCACATCAGATTTGCAGTATTTGATCTGAGGCAGAATACAGATGGATTAATGAAAATAATTCTGTTCAATATCTCCTTCTGAACCAGCGAGGCACGTGCATGCTGTTAAAACGGCGCTTTATTATTTATATCAATATCAGACCACCTCGGTGCCAGAGACCTGCCAGCGTTCAACGTTGAGCTTGATAAAAGGCACGGATTAATTAATGTCACAAACAGTAACAATGGTGCAAGATGGAGCAGCAGCCATTTCAACTTCAGCCTCATTTGCATCCAGTAATTATGCCAAAATATCACAATTAATTTGACAATGATATATGGATGTATGAAAACTCTAAACGCTTGATCCTTGAGGAGCAGCACAGTGAAGGACAAAATGGCATTCTGTAGCATTTAGCATCGAGAGCACTTCAAAATAAGGGATCAGGAATGATCATGATGAATTCTTCATGTGGCCCACAGTGAAACGTAATATGCAATGCCCTCTGAATGTGTCATCCAACACACACACACACACACATTATCTGCAGATGCCAAGATATAAGTTTACCTTTGGCTTTGTTAATGGTAACTATCTGCTGAAAGGTACAAGGTCTGGCTTTCTCCTGAGGGGCAGCTGCTTGCTTCATGCCTCCCTTGGCAACGCTAGCCCAGGACCTGGCACTGACACCCACGCCATCTGCACCTGCAACTGCAATATGAACAGCAAGGGAACGCGGATTACTGCTATGGGCATTTTGCATGCACTGTGTCCTGTCTGGCCTGTGCCATAGGTAAGCCTAAAAAGAACTGTGTTCTTCTCAGCTGCAAAAATAACCAAACAAATTTTCTGCAGTCTCCCCCTCTGGGGATCGACAAAGTGCTATTGAATCAACAGGGCCATGCTATCAGAGAGTATATTCTATCATATCAGCGCTGGCTGCGAACTGCTGGAAGAGGGCTAGCAGTGTGTATATCACATATGCACATTTATTGAGCAAAGCAGAGCCGCCTTCAGCTACAGCTGTGCACCTGTTAAGAAGCCGAGGGGAAATCAAACAAGACCAAATAGATTATACTGTTCCATACGATATATAAATATAGCTGGAATTAGAAAGGAACAACTCCTCCAGTGCAAAGTTCATGGTAGGTACTGTATCCATTGTACAAAACATACTCTCTACTTAAAATTAACATGTACTTATACATGTGTACTTATATCTGTGCTCTGTTCTGCACCAACAGGAAGGCTCACCGTGTAATTCACTTTGCCACTGCAAAATAATCCCCTCATTATAAGAACATTTTCCCACTGAGTCATCCAAGTGAGGAAGTACTTCTCAGCAACAGCAATGCAGAATCATAGTGTGTTAACACCTACACAGAGACATGTTTGCAATGTTTGCAAGCGCGGATGTGTCTGTGAGTGCGCGCGCACATCTGGGTGTTAGTAGAGGATTAAAGGTGGCAAAGTGCTGCCCCGTGATTGGTAAAGTTGCTTTGATGTTTTCGTGTGGCTATTTTTCTATCAGTAGGTAAGCAGAATTCAAGGACAGAAAACAAAGTCGTAAAGCCACCTGCTTCGTGGCAGAAACAAAAGAGTGCCGTTAAATGGGCTTCAAAAATAACTGAGGGAAAAACACATGTAGCAGTCTGAGAGCTGGACTCGTATATGTTCGAAAAACCAGAGTTTCTGCCTGGGACAGGCTGCTGCTGCTGCTTCTCTCCTGTCTTTAATTACCCAACTATGAAGGTGTTTCTAATATTAATAATGCATTGTCAGATAGAGATAACGTGAGAGTATTTTTAGCTCCAGAAAGCTTTAAGAGTGGCATAAAGTTATATTTGTCAGCACCAGATTATTTACACTACCCGATAGAAGGAGAGGCATGTTAGCAGCATAGAGACACATGGCAGATTTACTACCTCTAGGCGGCGGCTGCTTGTTGGCCTTCGGTTGTTCACAGCTGATGGTGGGAGAGTTGCGATAGCCGACCGTGCCAAATGTTTGAAGGTCCAGCACAGATTTCTGATCTCCTGTACAGATGGAGGAGACCTCGTGGGGCGAATTTTCTAATCTCCTCTCATGGGAACCCCTACAGCTTTGGCAGCGGCTTGGAGTAGGAGTGAGAACTCTTTTCCCCTCTGCATCGTTGGTCTTGGGATTCCTGTGATGCAATCCACCAAGCGCTAAAGGGTCATTTGGGGGCTTGAGGGCTGGGAAGTTGGCCAAGAGGTCATAAGCTTCTTTCTGCACAGGGACTGCTGGTGGTGCTTTGGTTTTTGAGTTTGCCTCAGGTGCTTCTGGTTTGCCTTGGATGGGAGCCTGGACAGGGTCATTCAGGCCACTTGACAAAGTGACAGTGGGTATGTCACATGGGTGGAATGAAAGGGGAATCACCAACTGGCTTTTTATCTTCCCCAAGGCTGGTGGCTCTGTGAGAGATAGCGGAATGCCAGCGTTGATGGTGACGAGAGGAGGAAAGTCTTCATCAGCGCTATAAAGGGAATCCTGCTTATTGTCACAGCTCAGCTCAACAGACGAGCTTGGAACTTCCCTTTTCTTCACCTCTTTTGCACTAACCACTGAGTCATCATCGCTGCTGTCGCTGGCACAACTTCGCACCCCAGGTAGACTAACAGCATCACTATCATCACTAGAGTCGCTGTCTGAGCCCCTACTTGCATTCTGCTCTTTCTCGCTTCCACATTCATCCCCGGGTAGTTTAGAAGGATGTAGAGAATCTTCCCCGTTTGGCAGGTGTGGGGTGTGGCCTTCAAGGCAGACAGGATTTGTCACCAGATGTTGAGGTGCAGGTATAGAGCTCTGTGCACCTTTTCTGCTGGATTGAGAGACCTCCATCTTCTGAAGAGAATTTTCAATACTCCCTTGTTTATCTTGCACGTCCTTCTCCCAACAGGACTGCAAATTCAAAAACAATTGAAAATACAGCTTGCATTAATTAGCGAGTTTTAGCAGAGTACTGATAATGTTATTTTTATTCATGCTGAGAAAAGCAGATGTTATTAGATTTGATTAAAAAACCCTCACCGACTCTCTTTTCCCGCCCGCCTCTTCCTTAATTTGCCTCATCTCCACTTCCATCACAGGGCTCAGCGCCCGTGCGGGCTTGGCAACTCCGTGATGTCTGCGGCCCGAGAGATAAGGGCAAGGAAGGGTGAAGTCAGTGTGGTATTGCTTCTTGTCCTCCTCATAGTGCGTGTAATCATCTGTGTCTTCCTGCTGCTTCCCAGCCCTGGACAGGAAGAGAAACACAGTGTGTAGCAGGGTTAAACAGATTTTTTGCATGTAACAGGCTATCACAGGATAATTACCGCCACTTCAAGGTTAGCCAGCTCATGTCGTCTTGTATGCACCTTTTTTTTTTCCCTTCGTGAAGAAAATGTAAAAGTGTGATAGCGATGTCACTTAGTTTCCCGCGCATCGTGTAGTAGGCATGCATTTTGAAGGCATTTATCAATGAAATGACACTCATACTAGATCACTGTGGTGATCATGCATATAGAAAAGGTCACTTGTATCACGAACATGCCAAAATGGCATTAATTGGAGATACTGTCAGATTTTCTGCTTTCTTACATCGCATTTTAAGATGCAATAATACACCTCCACATGAAATAAGCTGTTTTTTGTTTTTTTTTAGCATAAGATCCTTCTAACCTCACTGCCCTCACCAACAGGTAAACCAGTTTCCCTAGAAAATAAGGAATCACTGAGTCCGTGGCTCCAACCTGTATGTATGATGCATCACCCGCTTCAAAGCATGACTTTTTAATGAGGCTACTCTTTAGTCACCAGCCTGTCGACTGTCGAGCTGCGATGCGGAACAGACAGTCCGGTGAGACCCGGGATGCTTATGATAACGGAGACGTCATGGTGGCTCTGGGCGGTGGGTGAGCAGATGGTGTACATTAACATTATACAGTGGGTTTATGACCGCACAGCAGCCCAACCGATCTCCAATGAAGTCTTGGGATCTTGGTTATAAGTTAAAAAGAGGCTACAACTCTACATTCATCCAGTTAATCCATTTGTTTTCCCATAACCCTGTTTTATGCAAAACAAATGTTATGATGTTTCTAGAATGAGCCTGTGGGCCATTTTAATTAAATAGAATACACAAAATAGAAACTTTTGACTGGCCTCTAGGTTTAGACAACCAATCATAATTTTGCTTTTAGATTAGTGAAGGTTAGAATATACTACAAAAATAGTCACTTTACCACCACGTTAACTCTAGCCTATGACTGATGTTGCCACGGTAACAATCAATGACACTTGTTTTGAGCTGAGGTATTCAATAAAAGAGGAGAAAAAAACGTGGCTGATAAATTCTGGTTCACTAACATTGCTGTGAAGAGAGCATTAAAATGCCAAAGAGTTTTTAGGAGACTGCAGTAACCTACTGGAAACATAGAGCAGTGAGGACAGTGCCAGGCCTTTCCAGCTTGCCCAAGGAAACAATCCTGAGCCTGACTGAAGAACTGCTGAGAGCTGCCATATTAGGAAGTTACGTCAAAGGTTTGCATTTTATTCATTATAAGCAACAGGTGGTTTCCAACACTGTTTGCTGTCAGTGTAATCTTTTTTTTATCTACATTTTTTTTTGGTCATAATTATATTCTTTTTGCTGAATTTTCCAACTAAAACGTCCTTGCAGCAGCTGAATTCATCCAAAAGAAAGGACAGATTTTCTGCCAGCGTAAACAAAGCCAAACAGTTACATACTGTTACTTGGTCAGCCATGTTTTGCTTCTTTGGAAAAAAATTAAATTGCAATTAATCTAGAATACATTGTATGGTAGTGCTGCTTCAGTCAAAAGGTCAAACTGAGCTGTGCGATGAATACACTGAAATAAAATGAACTGGCACTTATATAGTAAAGTTGTACCCAGTTGACTAGGAAGGTACTCACATTCCTCCCTGGAGGGGTCAGATATCAAGCCACTGACCTTCAAACCAGTATATGATCTGCTCTTCCACCTGAGCCACAGCAACCCTAAACAGCAACCCCTAATAACCCTGAGGCTGGACAGACATAGCTATCTGAATGCTCACTATTCCTTCCTCAAACCACATTTATTCTGATTGGCTGCTCCTCCTAAACACAAGGTCTGTACTCTAGATGAGAGGAGCTTCTTTACAAACAGACTTTTGAGGTGCTAATATGAATCTGTTCTCACTAATATCATAGGGAGATTATTTTTATTGTACCGCATTATTTTTAATGACTCATAAATTACCCGATCTACTGAACAATAAAGTATTAAACATTTGAATGCTGGGTTTCAATAGTTACTACTTATAAACTATATTAAAGACGATTGAAAACTCCAAATTATTACTTCACCATCTGCATTATTACAAAACAAAACAAAAACACAAAATACTTGCTGTACCTGTTGCCTTCTCCTATATTAGATATTACAGTGTTAGCACTAATTACTGAGGAGCCTACCGCTTCCCATTTCATTTAAATTAGATGAAAGCACACCCCAGGAACAAAATTATGAAGCTTATTGAGCTTCATATAGACAAATTGATTAAACCTGGATAATATGAGACATAGTCGGTTCGCAGTGAGGCTAATTTCATAGCT
Organism: Pelvicachromis taeniatus; assembly: GCA_015108175.1. Taxonomy (NCBI): domain Eukaryota; kingdom Metazoa; phylum Chordata; class Actinopteri; order Cichliformes; family Cichlidae; genus Pelvicachromis; species Pelvicachromis taeniatus. The sequence goes on from VURO01048652.1 coordinate 9,000, forward strand.
TATGGGCTTATAGGCATCATTGCTTATGATGAAGAGGTCAGTTATGGCCACAGCTAACCCTACCTGTCACTTGACTTGTTGACTGAAGGAGTGTCGTCTTTACTCGCTTGGATTTTCAGTGAACTTTGACCTCTTCCAGGTTTCACCAGGGTAGCTTTGCTCCAGACGTTTTTGCAGACCACATCATAGCTGTCCCTCGGTGCGTTTGGATGAATCCAGTCGAAACGCGGAAAGGGCGCAAATGCGCCGAGGAACTGATTTGGAGTTACTGAAGTCCAGTGATCTTTTTCCAGAGAGCCCGTTTCCCCTCTGCGGTTCGTATACATGGCCACTGGCCGTACTGTCTTCTTTACAGCGTCCATATATGTATTTTTAACGTGTGCTTATGTTTTTCCCCGAAAGCAGGTCAGCATGTCAGGCTGTCATAGCAACCAGTATCAGTTCCAAAATTCTAACAGTTATCCAGCGGTTGTAAGATAATCTTCTGAGACGTTTCATTTCTCAGTATTTCAGTGTCTGACAAAAAAATAAGTTGCTGCAATATTTCTCTCCAGTAGAGGGAGGGGCCTTAGGTACAACTGGGCTACATCCATGTAAGCGTTTCCCTGCGAGCGTTAAGCATAAATGTTTTAAGTGCACGAGGCTTCAGAATCTCAGTTAGATCTATTTCCTGAACTCCTGCGGGAAAAAAATGCAAGATTGAAGCCCAGAACAAGTTTGTGAGGATGAGTGAGCAATCCAGCGTTAGCAAAGTTTAATTTAATGTTGCGTGAAGACTATTTATGGCCTCCATCATATATGTCGGGGTTGAAGGCCGACGCGCCTTTCATTATCCCAACTGTTTCCACGCGCGCCGCCATTATGGAAAAACTAATTATATCGGTCATATGCAAAAGTGGAAATGACATTCAAATTTACCGGCCAGGGTTCCAGCCTGTTAAGCATCAATTTCACGTTTAGTGAGCAGCAAGTAGACTTCTGCGCTAAACTGCCGGGAAATCCCGTGTCTGGTCTGAATGGATGAAGACAATGGCCTCGTTGGTGGGCTCCCACCAACATCATCAACAACCATCTTATTGTCACAAATTTGAATAAGGTGTATTAAATGTTTCGTTTTTATTACTAATATCATTGTTGTTGTTGTGATTATGATTGGCAAACGAAGCATAGAAATTGGAAGAGAAGTGTTTTAAATCTAAAGCAGTCGAAAATGTATAACTTACATAAGCCCTTAATGAGTTTATTTTGAAATGATGTTCCAGCACACAAAATGTGGGTATATGATATGACTGGTGAGGGTAGTGAGGACAGCCAACCGAGAGCTGAGGGAGAGAGAGAGAGCGCGCAGAGAGAGAGAGAGAGCGGAGAAGGAGCAGGTCTGCAGTCGGAATCTTGGGTGCCGCTCAGACCCGAGACGACTCTGTGGCCAAGCGCTGAGATACTGGGAATACATACCGCATATTTCTCTACGTACAATAAGATCGCTGACCACACTCCGGCGTTGGTTGAAAACTTCTTAAACCAGGCGATCTTTCTCGGATTCGGATATCCTCCGTGGTTCTAACCCATTCATCCATCCTTCACCTGTATTTCGGTCTAATGACGACTTAAAGCGTGGATTACTGGCGCCGTATATGCTCTTATTAAGTGGAGATAAATTAGACAGAAGGACAAGTAAGTGTTGCCGGGAAAACTAGACGAGGAATCTCCTGATTTCTTTTTTTTTTTCCTCCCGACGTGTATCTGTAATCTCAGTTATATGCGTGGAGCTGGCGAGGGATTTTTCGTGATTTTGAGTCGTGCTGGGCAGATCACTGACCACTTGAATCGCACCCCCCTCCTTCCCCCTTTGGTTTGCCTTCCCCTCTTCTTTCCCCCCCTTTAGGTGTGAAATCTATCTTCTCAGACAGAGACTCTGAACCCCTCGGTCCCCGCATGACATGGTTCAGTCCAGCTGCGAGATCCGAGCCTCCTCCATGCATTGGGATTTTTCTCAGCGCCGACACCGAGTGAATCTCCCTTTTCTGACCGTTTGAAAACTCGTCGTGCCTGCCAGACTAGAGAAAAAGCCCTGCCATGACCGCCACTTCAAATCAGGACGGAGCAACGGGACTTTTCAGGAGACTGGAATGCGCAGGCAGGAAAGGGGACGGAATACGGATTTTTGCTCTGATGAAGGCGGGAGTGCAGGCGCACCA
>VURO01048652.1:50026-65898 GCA_015108175.1 Pelvicachromis taeniatus
TAAAATTTTTTTTTTTGAAATTCCTTACAGATTGATATATTTATTTCCAGTGACATTTTGCCTCTGTAATTCTCAGTTCTGATGGACACTAAATGAACCTTAAAATAGCATGCATGGTAATCACTAGTCACAGTCACTTACTCTTTTTCCTATTGCAGCGTGTGTACTGTGAAAGAATGCATCACTTCTCTGTTTGGTTCTTTGAATAGCTTTAATTTTATATCCTTCCATTCTGCTTTTAGATGATGTCAGCCATTAACGGGACAAACATTCACTTCTGGTGCTTCTTTAATCGGAAAACTTTTTGTCATCACTCCCCTTTGATTTAAATAAGGGAGCTAATTTGAGCTAAACATATAATCCTCAGATTCTAAAGCAGATTGCCTACCAGTTGGAAGGTCGGTGATCGATCCCTCTACTCGATATGGTGAAGTATCATTGGGCAAAGTAGCCCAAGAGGCCCCCCATGCAATCATCGGAGTGCGATTCTGTGTGTGAATGTTAGAAAGTGCTAAGGCATAGGTAAAAGCATTGTATGAATGTGTGTGTAATAATATTTATAATAATTTCTCTGCCTTAATTTCTCTGACTTAAGGTGTGGATTTATGGGTTAAGCAGTGTTTACCATTATTCTAGGCAAACATTCTCAGCTTTATTTTTTTAATGAATTCTCATTCAAATGTACTGAATCTGCTATTGTCATTTAAAGACCAGCACTTACAATTTGATTAAGTGTTATTTTCTGTGATAATTTTTCTAATAATTGTCCAGTCTTCTTTAACCTTTGTATATATATATTTTTTTAACTTTTATTTTTAGAGTAAATATTGTGTTGTGTTATCCACGATACTTCTGGCATAACAGACAGTGCAACTAATCTGACAGCTAGTCTATACCGCTGTAACTCCAGTTTTACTGTTACTGTGCTCATTGATTTTACCAGTGTCTGTACCACAAGTGAACTGAGCTTGTTGCCTTGCATACATAGTGAGGTTAGATGGATTCATTGACAACCAAACAACATGACCATCAACTTATCAGTGGAGATGTGCACATGTCAGTCTTTTGTGTAAGCACAACTCTCACAGGTCCCATAACTCCCCTCACTCGACGCACTTCTTCCCCCAACACTGATGTAATACGTGCACCTCTTATCTTTTTTTTCCCCTTCTCACAAGCACTTGGCTACAAACACAAACAGGTGCACAAGGGGATGGATTGATGGTCAGACTTTTACTTGCAGTAAGCCACTGATAACAACAAACAATCTGTCTTGGGTTGCATCCCTTTCACAAACCAACACAGAACAATAAAGCATCCTGTTGGGCCCAAAGTGTGATTTGTCTCTCACAGGTGGTCACAAGAATTCGAAGACAAATGACTGTGACAGTAAACTCTTTAATCTTTAAGAAATATTGACAGAAAAAGAATAAGACCCTACAACAAGCATGTGTTGGCAGTGCTATGTGAACACTTTTGATGTGGATGGCTCATGATCAAAGAAAAGATACTATTAGATGACATTTGGGGAAATAAAAGATCATGAAGAGGTTAACTGCAGTCAAAGCACATAGGACAAGGTTCACCATTACTATACTGTACTATGCATGCGTCAGTGCGCTGCAGTGTTAACTATTAAAAAAGCCACTTCTAGTGAAATACAGCCCCACTTTATGGAGCTGACTGAGAGCAATTTCTGCTTATGGTTGGGGAAATATACTCAAGAAATGGCAGTATGAGATTTCGTGGGTAATAAGGTGCTGGTAGTTTTACGGTGTTTCCTGATGGTGATCAAACATAATGAAAATATAGTAGGGAGAACGCAAAGTTTAAGTATAATTGCATTTAAAATACAAAAGTAAAGACCATTTAAAGAGTAATAGGATATATAAACTCTTGAGGTCAATGGATGAACTTCTTACCCGCTGCTATAGGAAGATGTGTGGGTTTGTTTTCCCTCGGGGACCAACATCACCTCTCTATCAACCCTCACGCATATCCAATTGGATTTCTTGCTATTGTTTATGGTGTCACAATAGGATCTTATATAACTGAGAGGGTGAAAGAAGAAACAGCCTAAGCCATTTACAAGCGTGTCAAAACAATTTTATCTTTAGGTTTCTGGCACAAATACAACTGTTTGAAAATTTGCTCACTTGGATTCCGACTAATGACTCCTGACAGAGGTTTAAGATGTAGTGCTGGAGGTTTTGGGAAAGACTGAACTCCTTCCAAAAATTGACATCTTTATCAGAAAACTATTTACTATGTCTTAGTTCATGGATGTGAAGTCTATCGGGGTTTATGCAGTGTACAGGAATCATTGTTAAGATGGTACAATTTCTATTGACCATAAAACTACAAGAAAGGCTGCAAGTGGCTCATCAGAACCCTTAAAAACTAAATTATGTGGTCCTTTGTTTGAATGATTCAATTATTAAGATGCTCTTTGCTGACATTTAATTAGCCTGACCTTTTGCTTCCCCCTGCATGCCTTTCATTTGAGGATCGGTGCCAGACTGCTGTTGAGAATAACAAGTCATTCCTTTTCATTATAAAGCAAGTTTTGACACTCTCGTTAGCAAGTGACTTTTTATTAGATTTGTATATACACATAGTGATTGTATTTGTATAGTGATTGTGTACAGACATATTTAGATACAGGGAAAAAATTGTTATAACAATGTAGCCAATAAGAAACTCTGAAGTGGTAATTTGTTTTGTTGCTTTTATTAACAATTTTTTGTCCGCTTTACTGATTGAATCACAGGGTAGGCTTTATGTGAATATGGAAAATGAAAAAAACTTTTTCAGTTTGAACGGCCTTTCTGCATCTTCCTGAACTCACAAATTCACATCAGTGTACTCAGCTATAAGAGGAAAAAGCTGTTTTGGCAAACCTGCCAGGAGTGTCTTATCAGATCAACCATGTGTACCCAAAGTAAGTACAACTGGGGTGAAGAGCTAGCAAGCATTTGATTACCTTTCCACTCCACCGGGCTTTCAGCAAAAACAAATAAATAAAGCTTCGGGTTGCCGTTAATTTTGATCAACATAACGGCAGCATTATCTTGTTATCTTGTGTACACATGACCCCTCAGTCCAGGAAAAAAAAGTCTATGGATAACAACGCACGGACCAGTGTTAGTCAGGGTTGCTTTGTTTTACAGTTTTTCCCCTCACACAAAACAGACAGAGACTTTGAGAAGAGTTGTATAAATAGAGATGAATTTATTATTTTTTAAATATAAAAAACAAAACAAAAAACAATGCAAAGTAATTAAGCTAAAGGGAAACTGGCTTCAGCTTTTCTAGGTTTACCAGAGCTGTATACCCATTTCCAGGTCACTGTTTACCTGTGCAGCCCACAACTTCACTGTTCTGGTTCAGCCTCACCACTGTCATATTGTATTTTTGGAACAAGATGATACTTGGTACCTTTTTCCACATTAAATTAAAAATTTTAAACTTACATAAATGGTTATTCATGCTTTTATTTCTTCTCGCTTAGATTATTGTAGCAGTCTTTTTCTTTGAGCAAAAAGAATCTTGACCGTCTCCAGTCAGTCCAAAATGCTGCTGCAACGCTTTTAACAAAGACACAAAAAAGAGAAACCAGTTTTACGATCATTACACTGGCTTCCAGTACATTTTAGAATTCATTTTAAAATCTTAGTACTGACTTTTAAAGCTCTGAATCATGAAACTCCCGTCTATATTTCTGATCTTTTAGAACCCCACGCTCCTTCTCGCAGCCTGAGATCATCTAATCAGAGATCTTTTAGAGCAGTCGCCCCCAGTTTGTGGAATTCTCTCCCTCCATCATTATATTACCTGGATTGTATTTATTCTTCTAAACATCATCTTAAGACCCACTTATTTGTTTGATTGTGCAGTTTTATGTTTATCTGCTTTATATTATTGTGAAGCACTCTGTGGTTTTTATCCTGTGAAAAGTGCTATAAAAGTAGAATTAAGTAATTCAAATAATTATATTTTTAAAAAGAACAGAATAAAAGATACATTTTATATCTAATCAAACTTTTATGTTTTTAATTTTTAACAAATCTGTGAAAGATACAATAGGAAAATGCTGTTTGTTTAAGACCTTTGACTCAGAAATTGATGGTGTGTATTATTTTACATTTTCTTTTTTTAATTTGAAGAGCTTAATGTAATAACCAGACTCTTGCACTCTTAACATTCCAGCTCTCAGCACTCATTGCTGCACTAGCTTTGAATGTTGGGACTGGATTTAGTCCATAAGATGTTTGTAAAGTATAAATATAATTTATAGGAATATGCTGCTGTTGCAGGTCAAGCAAAAAAACTGCATAAGCTACATAACTTGATAAACGCTAAGCATTTATAGTATGGTGTAACCTTTTGTTATAACGGATATCAGCACATCCAGTAAAATAAAAGAGGCTTGAGCTGTCATTCTCTATATATTACATAGAGTTCAAATCTATAAGGACGTAACTGGACTGGGTAGGGTGAGGGGGAAGGGATGCTAGGTCAGCAAGAGACCAACAGCTGTAAAATTCACTGATTCCTCTTTTTCTCACAACATATAGCCTCCATGCCTCAGGAGATATAGAAGGCTAATTTCAGGGACAGATAACGAAGCAGCTAATTATCACATAAAATAGTATTTTGAACAAATATGTTCAATTTTTTTTTAAACCTAATAACAATCAGTTTATTTTTCGTATAACATCAAAATTACACCAAATCAGATGGGATGAGGGTCTTCCCATGGAGTTCAAGCATATTTTGTTAATTGCTTTTTCATTAGAAATATGCAGAAAAGCACATCTTTTCACAGTATGGATGTTCACTGGTTTCCAACAAGGAAGCACTGGGGGATATCAAGGTCATTAGATATTCATACAGTACACGGAAATACTAAGTTTCTAGTCCCATTAGCATAATGGGAAACAGAAGAAAATGGCTTTCTCTGCCTGTTGCCACACTGCTCTAATTTCCTACTTGCCAACTTGTCCTTGACATTTACTTGAGCCTCATGTATTGATCTAATACCTCTTAGATAATTGACACAACTTTCTATCGGGCCTACCAAACCACAGAAATCATTCAAGCTTGTGACAGGCATCTTATCAAAATGATGTGCTTTATGGAAATACAATAACATGCCATTTTTTGTTTTTAATGACCTGTGTAGCTCTTGTCTTTACACCACAGTATGAGATGGCCTATAGCTACTGCTGTTGCTTTTTGATCAATAGGAACACTGGGGAATAGGATTTGGAGCACACTGTAATTTAACCTTGGACATTTATCTTCAATGACATGACCACTGCCATGCTTTAACACCTCAAGTATGAAAACACAGGTACAAATAGAGCATCCTACAGCAGAAGATTTCTGATACTGAATAAGCGTATCACTTGGTGAGCCTTACTAAAGCGTTCGGGATCATACACTTGTGCTTTAATGCGAGATGCCTTGGGTAAAAAAATAAATTAAAGTCCAGCAAAGACTTGACTCAGGACCTGAGAGATTCATCTGGCGCTTCGGTTAATCTATCCATTGTTTGAAGCCTCATCAGAATGGTCTCAATGGAAGGGTGGATGTCTAGAAGCCATTCTTAAGAGAAAGAGAGAAAGGGATGAAGTATATTTAACTGCAAAAGACAGAGTAAGAATTTGTGGCAATTAAAATCTGAAATTTTTGGTTGAAATAATATTCAGTATGTATGGAGCGGGTCCGGAGAAAAGAACAATACTAATCCATGTATTCTTATAGTTTGATAATACAATGTACTCTATTATATTACCCGATTAGAAAGTGTTAAACATCAGTTTTAAACACAACAACATATATAGGGCGTCAAGAGCAGACTGGGTCATTACCAGTAAATATATGTTTACAGACTTGCTTTTGTTTCAACCTTCTAACCTCTGAGTCTTATATTTAATCTTATTTTTTGCTGCAGAGCAGAGCATGCTTAGTTTTGCTGTAAACCAATGGTAATGGTATAATATACATCTTCTTAAAATATTTAGGGGTAATGCAAACCCACTGACTGAATATTTTGTATTAATCCACGATAGCCTCGAGTAAACCACAACTTTTTGTCACGACTGTAATGCAATCTCTAATCTTGTGGGAGTGAAGCTTGGCATCTCCGAAGTAGCCAGCGGAAATAATGTTTCCAAGCTATCGCCACAGTAATGACAAGGACACAATGAGCTGTGGCTTGATGACAGATTTAACGTCACGTTTCTGCTACAGTGAACTCTAACTAACAGCCAGGCTTTTCTCATAAACCCTTAACTAATCTTTAGTTCTCTAATGCATTGTTGTCTAGTGACTTTAAATTCATAGCTGTGGGAAATATATTATCCTAGTCTTCATGACATAATTCGTTTATCTGTGACAATAACGCTGTGTTAAATCTGAATCTACACTCTCTCCAACTCCTAATTGCAACATCTGCTGTCAAAATGTCATGGCAGAATGAATTGTTCCTCCCACATACATAATCTAGCAAAAGTGTGTCTTTGTTTTTTGAGGAGATTTCAGAATGTAATCTTGCTTTTAAAAACTTGGGAACCCAGAACCTTTATATAAGGCACAGCATATCTTTCAAATTTACCAAAGGTACTGAACTTTGACTTTAAAATACGGATTAATTGTATATAACTTGCTCAGTGTGTACCTCCAGTTGGCTCAGGCCAAAGCTTAATCAACAAACTAAAGGTAAAGTTAAAATGTCAATCCCTGTGATAAACCCAGTAACTGACTTGGCCCGCCCAAGAGAGATGAATCTAACACAAAGCCTCCTCAGACTTACCCATCTTCCCAGATGTCTCTTCAAGCTACTTTGTATTCAGGCCACCTTCTTCACGTCTAAGATCTGATATCAGCATGGATTGCCTCCTGTCAGTCTCTGAGAAACAGAGCTAGCAGGATTTCTGATACAAAGAAGGGACAATACCGACTGCAAAAGATTGCCTTGATGTGTCTGGAAACTTGAAATGTACCATGGCTTAATTTTCATACAATGCAATTGGATCAGAGTCATATACATAATTTGTTATATGTTACATTGAAATACATATTGTTATTATGAACCTTCTTATAGCTTAATGATTGATCATGGCCTTTATCCTGTATTTAAACACAAAGCACAATGTTTATCTCCATCTTCACCATGTAATGCATTCAAGGTAACAAAATGCAATAATTAGCAAGTTAGGAATGCATTTTTCTATGTAGCCAAATGGGCAATGATAATTGGATAACATAATGAAGGAATTTAAAGTGTGTCTCTTCACCGCTGGTGTCTGCATCACTGCAGCGTCTCAACTCAGATCTCAACGCAACAGAGAAATCTCTCCAGTTCATTTCTTACAGGAGTAGACTACTGTCAAAATGTGTAAGCTGAACACGTAATTACAAGTTGTAGACTACTCTTCTGTTATGATAAATGCCTTCCATTTGCACCCAGCACCTATATGAATATGGAAAGAAGTGTCAGCCCTCATTGATCTTAGTATAAATCACATCCTCTGATGCTTCTTTCCCCTGTTATCCTTATTTCATTTTCCAATTATCATAATCTTTTTTTCTTTTATTAGCTATTTGCTAACCACATCAAGGTGATGATGTAATGGTGTTTCCCTCCCTACACTACGCGGCACACTAAAGCTTTTTCACAATTCTGCCGACTGTTTCATTATCATTTCATTATTATCTCTCAAAGGTCACTCTTTGTTGGGGGGAGTACAGTGTGGTGGCCTTCATATTTTACCTTGGGAACTAGAGCACCACAGCAGTTATTGCAAAAAAAGAAAGACATAAGAAAGCTAAGGGCCAGTGTGTGAGTCAGTGCGCACTTGGCCCTGGTCATGGTCCACCCGCGCTTTTAAAGAAAAGCCTAAAAGCTGGTGGTTTTGCTGTCAATCTGTATGATAAAGTGAAGTTTTAGAAGGTAGAGCAGACTGTCATACAGAGAAATCTTCCCACAGAAATGCACAGCACTTTCATGAACACACACAAAGACAGTAACTGCACTCTGCATGACCCATATTTTGGACATGACACTGAAGAGAAAGGAAGTTGTAGGCATAGCCGCTGGCCTGTTTCGCTTGATCAAGCTGCTGGCTGGAAGCAACAGAGTCATGACAAAGACAGCGTGGAGCTGGGTCTACCAGGGATTTTCTGAATCACACTCCTATAGAGAGCAGCGTTGCAATGCTTTGTAAAATCAGTTTGTCATTTTACCTGTGCTGCTAATGTATGATTTCACATCGATGAAATAAAAGTTAGTTTTTATGTCTTTATTAGTAACTTTTTTTTTTTTTTTTAGCTTGGACTATTTAAAGCAACTCATTTTTATAATTTATGCCAATTAAAGTTATAATTGATTATAACAGTCTGCAAAGGTTAGCTACACGATGCAATATTCTTTCCCCAAGATAATATTTATTTCATGAAACACCATTTTATGGTGTTCTTGTATATTTTGTTTTTTTTGCAAATATTACTAATTTCTTCTCACATCAGCACCTAGGGTGTACTCTGTGTCTGGTGCTATAAAAGCTGGTATAGGCCCCAGCCATCCCACAGCTATAGTTGAGGCTTTCACAGCAGGCTACAATTTTTTATGTTGCAATTTTTTAAAATCACTGATAATGCCTCAGTAAACATGAAATGGTACGAAGCCAAGGGTAGATAGAAAAGTCCTCATGTTTTCTTTCTCACAGATTTGTAAAACCCTCAAGAGAGGCAGAGTCTGACTCTGCGAGATTTCCTCAGAGGCTCGAGTCCAAGAGACAACTCAGGCACTGCTCCATTTGCTTTGTGCACTTTTTCCGGGGTGATGTCTTATTCACAAGAGCCTCTTGGGGTGCTGGACAAGCATTGCATGTCTAGCAGCTTTTTTCAAAGAACAAAGGCATATGGCTATGGTAATCCTTTAGCCTGTTAAAGAAAAACAAGTTCAGACAGACTATGAGCTAATCCTGTTTGACATACACTGTTGTGCTTTTTTATGTCTTCCTATCAGGTGGATTCAATTATTCCATTGTGAGAGAGAAGCAAATAACTTGTAGAATAAAAAAAGAAAGAAAAAAAAGTAAGAAAAGTGAAAGCCTTTTGATGTTAATTAACAGCTTTTGTGTGACACATTTTTTGATCAGCAAACACTTCTCATACCGTATATCTTCCATTAGTGGCCTGTCTCTTATTGACGCCTGTTTCTAATAAACGCCGGTTTGAAAACATGTCACGACAAATAGACGCTGGTCTCCAATAGTAGCCGGGCGACCTTTGGCCCAGAAGTCCCTTCGCGCTGTCTTCTTCTTCTTCTTTTTACATTTTATTGCCGGTTGGCAAACAACTGAATGGTGCATTTCCACCACCAACTGGTATGGAGTGTGACTGGAACATCGCTCAAAAACAAAACCTGGCAAAAAAACCTCAAATCCCCTCCACGTTGTCGTCAGTCCCCCCGTGTCTCATCACTTGGCCAGCTGTTTCCAATCAGCCGTCATCTACGACCAGCAGCATTTAAGCTGGATGCAGCAACCGTTGAAGTGGGATTATTACACTCAACTGAAACTGTCGGCTAGCGAACCTGCTAACTCTGATTTTCTGGTCTTTTACTTCCTCTCCTGGAGAGTCGGGTGGAGAGAAGTTTCGGGGAGCACCACTCGTGCACTGGGCTACCACAGACAAGGAGGCACTCGGGAGCAAAGGAGGAGCACAATTGGGAACTGCATTATTTGTGAACTGTTGGAATACATTTTAGAGCACTGTAAGTAAGCGCACCGTCTTTTCACCTCAGTCTAAAAACCACCCCTGGGTCCTCTTCCCCTCTCACTTCCATGACAATTCCGTCTAAGAAGGGAATAAGAGCCGGTCTCCAATAACCGCCAGTCTCTTTTAAACGCGGGGCTGGCCAGATAATTTTTTGAATATGTGCCCAGCCTACTAATGGAAGATATACGGTATATAGGGAACCACACCATTTAGGAGAGAATGTTGCTTTTAGGATCATAACAAAAAATAAAATTAAATACAATTGTAAGGAATCTCAGTGGTCAGGAGGCAAGGTAAGAATCTGTTCAGCTCACATGATGTCTGCTCAGTATGATAGAGAGATGTGTCTCCAGCACCGTTATGGATGGTTAGCAAGCTCTGAGGTGAGTGTGCAGACTGAGATAACCATGAACAAAGCACGGTCTTGCATAACTAAAAAGAGTGTGTGCCGCCAGGTAAAAAGCAAAAATCATGGTAAAAGCACATCTTTTGAGTATGAAGCCAGTCATCTAAGCAGTGCCCTCCAAAGAACCATAAAAACATAATCAAAAAGTATTCTCTTTTAAATTGTGATTTACATTTTTTTTCAATTTTTTAATTTTTTTTTTTATAGAATCTCACTGGGAAATGATCACTAAGGCTTTTGAAATATTAGCTGGCTTACCTTGAAATGACAGTTTGAATATCACTAACAGGCAGAGATGATAAAAGTTTAAAAGTTAAGCCTAACTGTCAAAAGTGACTTTAAAGATGGCAACATCATACATACTCAATCTGCATAAACAATAATGGCCTGCATTTGTATAGCGCTTTTAGTTAGTCCCTAAGGACCCCAAAGTGATTTACACTACAATCAGTCATTCACACATTCACACACACTGGTGATGGCAAGCTACATTGTAGCCACAGCTGCCCTGGGGCGCACTGACAGAGGCGAGGCTGCCGGACACCAGTAGGCAAACATGGGGTTAGTATCTTGCCCAAGGATACTTGGCATATAGACTGGAGGAGTCTGGGATTGAACCACCGACCTTCCGGTGAGGAGGTGACCTGCTCTACCACCTGAGCTACAGCCACCCCAAATAAACCAATTTTATAGACTAACATGATTGCAGCAAAACGTCTCTCCTTTCTGGGGAAGACAAATGTCCGGCAGACAATCGATTGAATCAACAAAGTGAGGAAGAGTTAATTACAAGCTCGGGCTAGGATCTAATGGACTCAAAGACAATGTATACTATATTGATACTTTGAAATGTCATATTCTGGTAATATTTTTTAACACTGGAATTTGATTTACAGTTTAAACAAGGGTTTCTGCTTTACTACATTCACTAGTCTGTAACAGGGTTAGCAAAGAAAAGGCAAAATAGCCATTCACGAGTCAGTTTAGAGGCCACTGAATTTGACCCACCTTCAACACCACTGTCGCCCTAAATTTGAGCATAATCCATCCATAATATGGAAATCATTTAAAATGCTACATTTGAAATATACTACACACAAAATATCAAAGGCTAAAACTGTGTTTTTAACGCTCTCTCTTTAGATTGAAGCCAAATGTTTTCCACAGTTTTCAGCTGCCCTGCAACTCAGGGCCTCTTTAAGTGTGTGACAGGTCTCGACTTCAGGTAGGCCAGGTGACTTTCTGTAGGAGGCATGCTGCCAAATTGCAAGAACTGGGTTTGACATAATTTTAGGGAAATAAGCAATTACCAAAAAAGACATAGTATAAATTCCAGCATGAATTGTTCTTTTTTATTCTTTTGTTGCCTTGTTTCCTCTATTTAAAAGTACTGAATTAGGATTAGGATTCAACTTTATTATCATTACAAATGTATGAATACAGGGTAACAAAATATAGTTTGCATTTAATCAGAAATCCAAGAGTAGCAAGTACAATAAGAGCAATTATATATAGATAGGTTAAGTAGATTAGCAAATATACATATGTACTACGGGTAAATGTACGTATATGCTGATATATACAGATAAGAGTAGCATAAATGGCAAAATAGTTCTGAACAGATTATGTACAGAGAGACCTAATATAAAGATGAATTAAAGGGGTTTGTACACAATATTACTAAATGTATGTGAACCAGTAACTTAATGATAATATTTTATTTATCTTAAGCCTCAAAATCACCATTAAATAAAATCTACTTTCTAATCAACAAGGGCACTGGGCTTATTAAGTTGGTTCAACCGTATTTCTGGAAGATCCACATGAAATGATCTTTGTCCAGAATAATGTTTGCTTTGAATCCATAAAGATAGAACTTTTCCCCTCTGATTAAAGAAGTGCAATAATAATTAAAATAAATAAATAAGATTTTAAGGATCTAGAAGATATTCTAAACTTTTTCACTATTTACTTTTACTGTAGACCTCAGATCACAATTACTTTGAGAAAACAGCCTCGGAGTTGGATTCTTTCACAGTCATTCTTTCTAAAAAACTAAAAATCAACCAAGAAACAGTGCACCAACATAACACACACAAACACCTTTCACTCACACTGTTGTGCTCTCCTCAGCAAAGATTTCTTTTTTTAAACTCAAGCACACTATGATATCATTATAGTTTAATACTCCACTTCTCGTGTCAAGGACAACCAGTCATCTCATCAATGTGTGTGGAGAGAAAAAAAAAAAAAAAGTCAGCTAGCAAGGCAGATTTATGGAGGTATCTGAACAATGTTGCTTTACCCTTGAAACAGCTTTCTACTCTGTTGAATAGAGTCACATGAAGGCCACTTAGGGTAAAGGGGCCACTTACATCACAAAGTGTCACATAATGGGCATATACAGTAAGTCCAACAATCAATATAGTTATTTCTTTGAAAACCAATGGCTGAAGACCCTGTTAGATCAGCTACAGCAAAGGCAGAAAACCTACCGACATCAAAGCATCTCAGGAGGCTTTTTCCTCACCAGATGAAACCGCCAATTTCTTGTAATTTGATTCTTACCATGTGAGAGCAAAAGTAAGCCTTAACAGACAGTAATTCTTTGAGTGTATAGGAGAATTATATAGGGTCTATATATAGGACTCTGCAAGTGAACTTCCTTTATTTAATGCTGCTGAAGAAGAGAGACCCCCTTACTCTGGGTTATCTGACAAATACAGCTGTAACCTTTCTCAACCACTCTCTCAACTACCTTTACCACCTTTACCAGTCTTCTTTACTGATTATATGTGACTTAGGCTGTAGTAAAATGTAGAAGGACAATACTTCTTATGTTGTTTTGACTTTATAGAGTAAAATTGGGTTTGCAACAAACTACTGAGACACTACAATTAAAACATTGTTTAAATATATACGGTACATGCTGTTATGAATATTAGGGGTTCCATGGTTTGGTGGTTTTGCATTTCTTCGTCAAAAACTGCAAACCAAGTGACGCAAACCAAGCATCTATTTACTCTTAGTGCAGGTCCCAAACCTGAATGAATGGGTGAGTTGCGTAGGGAAGGGCATCCACTGCAACATTTGTGTAAAATCAAACATGTGGATCCCCTTGGGAAATAAAGGAGCAGCCAAAAGTTTCTTCTTCTTCACAATAAAGATTAAATCTTTCTTTTCTTGCAGCACAAATGACTGAAATTATAAGATTATGGTCTTTTCTAAATGATGGCTTATAAACATACAGTGAAAGAAGCAATGGTAAATGAGATGACAATTCAAGAATGAGCTAAGAATCTCCTACCTTAACTCCTCCACCTCTCAACCAGATATCCTATAAAATTTTGAAAGGCATGCCCCTGGCAATTGGTCCACTCGATCGATTCTTGATTGTCTACCCCAATTGGATCTAAAGCCAAAGTCCTGATATTCAGCTTCCCAAGCCAAAGTTAGGAATTCTGCTTCAAACCTGGGTGTAGTCTTTGTTCAAATGTATTAATGACCAACTTTGTACAGTCTTGCTTCCTTAAATTAAGAAATGAGATACCGTATATCTTCCTTTAGTAGTCCGGGCGCTTATTAAAAAAAATTATCTGGCCAGCCCCGCGTTTAAGAGACTGGTGGTTATTGGAGACTCTTATTCCCTTCTCAGACGGAATTGTCAAGTGAGAGGGAAAGAGGACCTAGGCACGGTTTTTAGATTGAGGTGAAAAGACGGTGCGTTTATTTACAGTGCTCCAAAACGTATTCCAACAGTTCACAAATAATGAAGTTCCCAATTGTGCTCCTCCTTTGCTCCCGAGTGTGTCCTTGTCTGTGGTAGCCCAGTGCACAAGTGGTGCTCCCCGAAACTTCTCTTCTCCGACTCTCCTCAAGAGGAAGTAAAAGACCAGAAAATCAGAGTTAGCAGGTTTGCTAGCCGACAGTTCCAGTTCAGTGCAATAATCCCACTTCGATGGTCGCTGCATCCAGCTTATATGCTGCTGGTCGTAGATGACGGCTGATTGGAAACAGCTGGCCGAGTGATGAGACACGGGAGGACCAACGACAGCACGGAGGGTTTTTTTTTTTTTTTGAGCGACGTTCCAGTCACACTCCATACCAGTTGGTGGCGGAAATGCACCATTCAGTCGATTGCCAACCGCCAATAAAATTTTAAAAGAAGAAGAAGAAGAAGAGAGCATGGAGGGACTTCCGGTTCGAAGGTCACCCGCCTACTATTGGAGACTGGCGTCTATTTGTCGTGACATGTTTTCAGACCGACTTTTATTAGAAACCGGCTTTAAAAGAGACAGGCTACTAATGGAAGATATTCGGTACAACTGTAACTCCCCTCTACTCGGGTCCATCTCCAAGTTAAAAACTTAGCAGCTAGATGTTTCACAAAATTCAAAAGACAAGACCACATCACTTCCATCCTCACCACACTACAATGACTACCTGCGAGATACTGTATTGTTTTTAAACTTTTATCAGTAACTTTTAATGCCTTACATGTTCTCACTCCTACATACAGTATAGATTTATTCAGACCCTATGAACCAAACTGCTGCAAGTTTTCTGACCCTCCTAACTGTTCTCACAGCCCACCTCATTGAAACTGAGCATTATCTGTTAGAGTCACACAGCTATGGAGCTCTTTACCAAAGGAATTGAGGATAGAAAACTTAGTTTCTACTTTTGAATAACTCAAAGCATTTTTTTTAATTTTATTTTTTTTTTACAGAGAGCCTTTTTCATAATAATAATAAACATTTTAATTCCCAATTTTAATTCCCGTGTGTGTGTGTGTATGTACGCACGCACACAAACACAGCTTGCAAAAAGCAAGTGCCATGTTTTGGGAGAAGACTGTATCTCACAGTTACAAAACCAAAACAAAACAACCCCCCCTCCAAAGACTCAAATTTCCAAACCCATGCTGATTGTTTTAGTCTTAAAACAATATTTCTCAACATGATCCTTATCATCTACTGTACATACACAATCAGTGAATAAAATCAGAGCCTAAGTTAGATACGTAAAAAAAAAAAAAAAGCTGATAGCTGAGGGGCATATTTTACCTTGAGTTAATGCAGTTCCCAGAGTGGGCAAGAGCCATTGCTTGGACACTGCTTGCATAATGAACAGGTTTTTGAAGGGGCTCCCACACAAACGCAAAAAAGATGAAGCATCGCCAAATATGCTTCCTTTCAAGCAAAGGACTAGAAAATATGATGAAGCATATCTTGCCTTTGGCTTCACCTGCACAACGGTGGTGCTAATCTATGTATAACCGACAGTTTCCCCTGCATGGGGAGCCCATGCTGGGCTGTCCAAATCATGGGCAAACAGTATCCCACAGTTGTTTATGCTTTTAAACCCATTTTGCACAGAGAGACATTTTTTGAAAAATGTATTGATAGTAATGTCAAATATTCTCACACAGTAAAAAAAACAAAAAAACAACCAACAACCCCAAAACAAACAACTACACGTAAAATAATTACACCATAAAGATGGTTTGTTTTACCAGTTTACTTTTATTTCTTTTATTCCTACAAAAGGTTCAAGATGTGAAATAAACTGCAATGGAGTTTGAAAACAAAATATGGGAGTATGTGGTTGGAGGGTGTGTTTGTGCAAGGGGGGGGGGGGGGTTTTTTTTTGAAAAAAAAAAAGGGGGGGGGGG
>VURO01048653.1:9968-26970 GCA_015108175.1 Pelvicachromis taeniatus
AAAAAGGGAAAAACCCAAAAAATAAAAAAAAAAAAAAAAACCCAAACAAATAAAAACATTTAGTATCTGTGAGAAAAAAAAATCCCCTACATGGTATTCTGTATATAATTAACTGTGTCATTGCATAAGACACATCTGGGGCCTTTAATCTGATAGTCGTGTTATTAAAGGAAAACTCTGGAGCAGGTGGTGAACAGCTTTCTACTTACAGGATGTAGGTGATGACTCCGATAGACCAGCAGTCAACGGCGTTGCTGTAGGGCTTCTGTGCCAAAACTTCAGGAGCTGGTTGGAGAAAATTGTAAAGCTATATGGGTGATTGCTCAAGAGCTCATGAAGCATCAGTAACGTGCAGTATGACCCACTCCGAGGCTCCCACTCAGTGAGATTATTTCTCTAGAATGGCATGTGTTCTTACCAACATATCCTGGGGTGCCACAGGCTGTCGACATGATGCCGTTGTCTACCATCTTCGACAGGCCGAAATCGCTGATCATGATCTTGGAGTTTTCCTCCTGGCTGTAGTACAGGATGTTCTCGGGCTGCACAAGGGGAAAAAGAAGCAGGGACTAGAGCTGTTCACACACTTCTCTAACAGTTATTTCACCTGCGGTGGAACAGGTTTGTGAATTTCTTATTTTCTGTAACAATGATAATACTGTAAATTAAACCATAACAAGAGGGGGTAAAAAAAAAAAAAAATCAAAGCAGTGTTATCTATATGATTAATGAGGTCTGGATTGCAAGTAACAATTGAGCTTTCGGGTACCAACGTTTATGCAAAGCTAAAACCACAAATTATTATGTGTATGCTAAATAATGTCAATAATGTCAAAGTATTTCTCTAAGAATTTAAAAGTTAAGTTAGTTATTCTGATGATCTAAGAATTAAAAAGCCCTTCAACACATGACCCCGTAAATAATATTCAGGTATGGATAATTGATTGAATCGCAATGGAATCCAGGCTATTCCATCAATAGACCGATAGTTATAGAGCCAATAACTCATTAACTTTTACCATTTTAACATACTACATAGTTTCTGTGAATGCCACTACCTCGGCACCGCTATGAAACCCCTTAAAGTTTTTGAACAACATATGTCCTTTAACTTACACATAAAACAAGTCTCCTTCTTTCACTTGCACAGTACTGCCAAAATGCAGAACATTTTCTCAGCGTCTCAGAGCGACACTGAGAAACTAATCAGGCCACGTATTATTTCTAGGCTGGACTATTGTAATTCCTTGTTATCTAACCGCTCCAGCAGTCTCCAGCTGAGGCAGATGCTGCAGTTAGTAGCTAAAATGACTCTCTTCATTTGCCCATATTAGATTCCTTTCATTGGCTCCCTGTGAAGCACTGAATTAGTTTTGCTCCAACATGTCTTAAAGTCCTCATAGTAGCGTATCATCCCACTTTAGAACTGCTGTCAGAGAGCAGGTTTAATTGCGCTTCCTCTAGTTTAGAAAGTACAACGGGAGGCAGAGCCTTCAGACATCCTCTCTCCTGCGGCTGTAGACTCAGGCTGGAAGATCTCCCATGATGTAAGGAGCAATTCTCCTCCACGCGTATCTCATTCATTTATATCCCGCTATTGCACGCTATTAGCTTTGTGTCTTATGTGTCTGTGCTCTGACTGGACATCTCTGGCTTTAAAGCTCAATGTTCCAGATGTTAAAAGTCCAAATACCATATAATTTTTCATCTCTCTATGGCAGGGATGGGCAACTCCAGGCCTCGAGGGCCGGTGTCCTGCAGGTTTTAGATCTCACCCTGGGTCAACACACCTGAATCCAATGATTGGTTCATTACCAGGCCTATGGAAAACTTCAAGACATGTTGCGGAGGTCATTTAGCCATTTAAATCAGCTGTGTTGGATCAAGGACACATCTAAAACCTGCAGGACACCGGCCCTCGAGGCCTAGACTTGCCCACCCCTGCTCTATGGACATCTTTTCCCTTTTCTCTGTCACCTTATCCCAACCAGTTTCCCCCCCGAATACTGTATGTTATGTAACTGAAAAGTGAGTCAAATGTGACGTAAAGGAGAAAAAGCATATATTTCACATATATTTATTTCAGTCATACCTTGAGGTCTCGATGCACTATTCCATTTTGGTGCAGATAGCTGACGGCCTGCAGCACCTGCTGAATCACTCTGCTGGCATCCTTCTCCGAGTACACCCCCCGGTCCAGGATACGGTCGAATAGCTCCCCGCCTGAAACCCTGGTACAGAGCCACCACCGGCATTAATCCTAATGTTCCTTTTATCGTGATAATTTGCTAACATTGGACACAAATCCTAGAATACTCACAGCTGCATGACCAGATAGTAATGCGTCCGACTTTCATAGAAATCCTCCAACCCCACAACGTTCTCGTGTTTAATTCTGTTTGCAAAAAGAACACGATGCTTTCATTGGGACATTGCTTTTACAGCTATCACAAAGTTCCACAAACTTTCAACCCAAACAACATCCCCCCCCCCCAAAAAAAAAAACAAAACCCCACATCGATGGCAATCCTCCTCCTGCGCTCACTTCTGTGAGATGAACGCTGGAGGCTGATAAAAAGTCACGTGTGAATTACCTTCGCAGCACAGCGATCTCATTCTCCAGATTCACATCCCTCTTCTGTTTCTTTTTCACACACTTCATGGCAAAAGCCTTTCCCGTCTTCTTCTCCTTCACCATGTAAACCTCTGAGAACGCCCCGCTGTTCATTAGCACACAAACACATGTTGGAAGTAGGTTACTGATGATGCCTTCACTGATTGCTTTGAAACAACGCACAAAGTCTCCCCTGGTGAGGGGAAATGAGCCTCCTCGCTTATTACAAGAGAGCCGTTGTTGATAACATATGGGCGCATTAACAGCACAGAACATTGGGCTCTTGTGTGTCTACTTGTATATTGCTCTCATGCAACTGGGAGAAGCTATTGCTTCATTCAATTTCTCAATTTGTGCATGCGTTAAACGTTATTGGTTTTCAGCCAACTTTTATTTGAAGGGCTCGTGTGTTAAACGCGTTATTTTTTAATTAACGACACATCCCATTTTTATTGTCTTTATGATTTAAAATATAATAACGCAAGTCCCATTTCCTGAATGAGGAAATGCTGCAGGCTTAGCAGGACATTGGGAAATAGGCTGTTTTCTTCCTGCGTAGTTAGGAGATGAGACTGGAACATTCATTTCTATAATTTAGTTTCTTTTAAGAACACAAACTTCAGACAAAGACGTCCTCTCTCACTTTACTCCACATTCAGATGTGTTCTCAGTACTGGAACATCCTGTTTGGGGTGGGCGACTGAGCTCCCCGGACAGAGCATGGGTAGAGCACCTACCCTGTAGCTGTGTATTCACCAGGTAGTTGTTCTCACAAGTGCAGTCGGATATACAGATTCATACTGACTCATATTCATTTACTGTACTATGAGGTTGGCAGATGAATGAATGTTTATCTTCATGTGAGCAAATGGTTTATGTTGAATATCTGATAAAGAGCTGGTTGGCTTTGCTTAGTTTGGAAACTGAGATAAGCAGCCTGAATTTACTTTTATATAGATTAAATGATAAAGCTATAAAAGCCAAGCTAAGCTAACTGTGCATACAGATTTTAACTCTAATTTACTGTATAAACAAGATAATCAAAAAACATTTAGCCCATTTAAAATGTTCTTAGATAATTGCATTTAATGACTTTAAAGGCTTCTGTTGTGTGATCGTCATTAATGACTTGTTTTTTTCTCCCTGTCGTATTGCATCATTTAGGAAAGGAAACTTCCTGATACAGACGTCTTAGAGACCGTCTCATTTAAAACAAACTAAGGGCAGAAATGGCAATATCAAAGGGTTTAATTAAGCTCTTTGTAAGGACCTCTGTGACTTAACAATTCACATGTCAGGGACTCATTATTGTGCGTTGTGCTCCTGTGTCCATGCTATCTTCAGCGTTGTCTGGGAATAGTTGTTCTACTGGGCGGATTAGGTGCTTTATCCGTGACGCAACGGAAACGGCGGCAGGCTGAACGCTCCAGGCACAGAAGGTCAGCACCATGTGTAGGTCAGGTCGCAGGCAGGTGTCAAGGGCGAACGGCGGACCACCTTTCCCACATTCATATAAACTCTGGAAAAAGCTGACCCATTGTAGCACCCCTTTACATCCTGTCCCTGAATTACTTTAATTCTACTTGACAAAAATACTTTGACTTTCAAGAGAAATTGCCAGTGAAGACCTGACAATGAAAGCCAGGCAACAACCATGAAGAGCAGGGCCAATCAGAAATCGCAAGAAATCACTTGAGCTTGTGCTTAAAATTCAGTACCGACTAAAATCGCACTGCTTTTCGATGCACTCCGGTGGCTCTTCTTAACCCCAAATAAACTCAGTCCCTATTTCCAGGAAACCATTAGGATGTTGTTTACACAGTGTCTGATGAGGCCCAGTGGGAAAGACTACATAATCTCCAGTCCCTTCTGGAGTATCTTGCTTTTATTGTGACAGAACACAAGAAATCTAAACTGTTCACCCGGGAATGGGCATCATTCAGAGAGTTCACCGAAAGCAAACTTACTGGGTGGCTCAGACAGCACTGATCCAGTCCGTCTTCTCTTCTAGGGGAGGTGCCACAGAAATAACCGCATTACAAGAAATGTTACAATTTGTTTTCCCACTTTTACGTGAAACTCTTGGCTGTTCAAAGTGTTCGGGGGAATAAAAGTAATTGCTGTGGCCCAACAGAACCAAACTGAACCAAATTAGATAATGCTCTTTGCTCAGGAGGGCCTTGCCTCCTTCACAGTCCAATCATTGATGATGTGTTAGATAAAACCTCTTGGCAGCCTCTTCAGCCCTCAGCACACTGCTGCTTTATTTTCTCACTCTGGCAGCGCTCTAGCTTACATCATGAGTTACTGTGGGTCCCTTATCAGTAGTTCTCCAGTCAATTGCAAAATACTCAACACCGCTGCTGGTTTTTATCGCCGTTGTGACAAAAATTAGGCGAGCGCAGGTGAGCGGGTGTCAACTGAATGTGCACAGTACAAAGTTAGACGTTACAAAGCAATAACATTAGGTGGATTCTTATTTAGTTTTTAGCTTTTAATGAGCCAGAGGTTATGGGAAGCATTTCTCATTAATTCCAGCTCTGTTCTTCCCTTCACAGCAAATTAAATTGTCCTAACTTTGATAAATACTGCTGCTGCTGCTGTTTTAAAATGTAAACTCGCTTCACTAATAGCACATTACAAATACCAGCTAAAGGTGGTTCTATTTTTTTTTGCAAGCCTCCAGCCTGTGTTGGCACTCAGTCATGAGAACTTCGAGAACCCCTGACCTCAGTAACAAATCTACCGTCTTATTAGTCGTACCAGATTTATAATCAGATATTTACATTTTCTTTGTTTTGTTTGCAAATAAAACTAAAAATCAACGAGAAACTAGGAAAAAATAAAATGTGAATGAACTGCTGCACTGACTCCAAAGCCTGGATTCCTCTGGAAAATCAGTCTAATTGCCTAACAGCTAAAACGTCTTGCTGCCAATACTTAAGTACAGTAAGCCTTAGCATGTTAATCTAATCAAATCAGTAATCTGTCCTCTAATACAAACAGCATGGTGACGGCTACATCATGCCAGCCACTGCAGTTCATATCAGCATCACTAAAATAAACCATCTAGTGGTGTAAAGTGTTCACCAGGGAAGAAACTCAACGTAAACACGAAAAACAGTTCCTTAAATATTCTTAAACTTTAATCAAAGTGAGCTGAATGTTACTTACGATCCCAACTCTTCCATGAAGTCAAAAACCTCTTGGATGTTTTCAGTGTTCTTCTTCCACACGTAGTCAGCCTCTTGACGACCCATGTCTGCAGGCGCTTTACCTGGGAACTCTTTTTGGTGTTAAGGAAAAACCAAAGACAGAAGAATAGACGTCACTCAAAGCCAGAAGCTCCAAATTGCCCGTGTTTCCTTAGTTTATTTGCATGCAACTGCAACAAACAAAAGCAATCCAGGCTCAATATTCAGGCTTCTTCATCATCATAATCATAAACAAACAAAAAAAATAGTCCTCTGGGATTATTGAAAAGTCCCAACAAAGCAGCTATGAAGGTCGACGTGTCTGCTGAGGTGCTCAGACTGTCTACAGGTGGGTGCAGCCGGTGAGACTGCTTTTGTCAGCCAGTCTCTGTCTGGCTGACAAAAGGTTAGCGCACTAATCCGTGCTGTAACTAGCACACGGGGAGGTGTAAAGCTATGCCGGGCTTGGCCCACATCAGCACCGCATGATGCTGTACCATAAGGCTGTGTGTCAACATCGCTGATACATCATCTAAAAGCAAATGTGAATGACATGTAAAACTAGCATGTAACTTTGATTTCCTGACATTTACAAAAAAATTATTTGAAAAGTAAATTAACCTTTATAACTGTCGTAAATGAAACAAATAAATAAAGAAAGAAAAGCTCCTGCAGCTGAGGAATATATCTAATATAATGAGAAAAATACTTGTATTTTCCCAAATGATGAACTAGTCTAAAACCAGAATGACTTGTTGAGTAGAACTCGATGTACTGAGGAGGATTAGGAGCACTTTAAAAGGACAGGTTACTCCGTCTGATTTCCTGTCCCCCTTTTCTCTTATATAATGGATTAACTCCTGATCTCTATACCTGACCCCATCACAGGTAAAAATACCGAGAGCAGCCTAGAACAAATGTGACAACACATCATCATTACTAAAGTACTACCTGCTGAACAATGGCAAAAAAAACACAAAAATAAAGGAGAAAAAACAGTTTGAACTAATCAATTCAGATTTCAATTCAGTGTATATCCAAATTTACCAAGTTACCAAAACAGCTCCGAAAAATATTTATTCTAATAACGCAGTGTCCAAATGAAACTCAATATATAGACAGTGATGAGCTCTGAGGATGTGATATGAAAAGGGTTCCCTGCTGTTTACTCCTCCCCTGCAGTACTTCTTTTCATCCTGAGCGCGTGTTGCTGTTTTAACAGCACAGATCATAACATCAAAGTCAGCAGAGGATCCAAAACCACAGTCAGCCGGGCAAAAACTCGTTTGCAAAGTCAAAACCTGCAACAGTGATTTACATTTGAATACACGCGGTTCCCCTCACGAAAACTTTCACCTCATCTTTGTCATGTATTCATTAACTTCACGCATACAGCCCAGTCACACGCGCATGCCCTCATGCGGGGGGAAAAAAAAAAAAAGAGGAAAAGAGAAAAATCCACGTTATCTCACGCACAGGCACACCGATAAATGACGTGACTCACAGCACGGAGACAGGCTGCTCTGTCGGTAAATGACAGCAGTTACGTCCCGCGCGCTGCCTCGCGATACAGCATCGTGCATCATGCCAACAGCTGAACCAAGTTGGCTGCGGCATCCGTGGAAAGATCACTCTGCGGCAAACAGGCGAATGATCAGATATTCAGATCAAGCTTGGAGCACACGTCTGCCACGCCTGAGCACAAACACCTTTCAATACACACGCACACATTTACTCAACACACATCTATTCAAGACGTTAATGCAGGACGTTTAAAAAAAAAAAAAACTACCTAATTTACGCGCAGAATACAAATTGCACATCACCGGCCCTCTGCCTCATTCTAGGCCGGAAAAAAAACAAAAAACCCTCCTTTCTGCAGCTTTTTAGATTTAATTACCGTAGTATGAGACATCTGAAGACGTACAATTAATTTGACAAATAAGAGGTTCATTCATCAGCACGCTTACCGAGACTTACCTAGAGACTTTGCGCGGTTGGAGCTCTGCTCTGACTCTCCTGCCAAAAGCTCACCGAGGTCTGGGGAGATTACTTTATCTGGGACCTTACAAGTACCTGTTGTTAAGTCGGAGATTACATCCATGAAGATAGTCGGTGGGAGGGGCGGGGACTCTCACAGGTGCTCATTGAGACTTATGCTACAGTTGAGGCTGATGCAGTCGCTGCCGCCGCCGCCGCTGCTGCTGCATCACATCTTTCCACAGTTCCAGTTTGAGGTTTTATAGAAAACAGCGCTTCCTGCGTAGAAACGGGCTCCTATTGTAAAACAGCACGATTCATGTAAAACAGCCCACGCCGTGCTCACGACAAGCAAGTGGGCTGCAATTTAAAATATATGACGAGTAGTTCTGATGATGCTCAAAATAGAATAAGTTTAGACACGGGTTATGTTTGTTGTACAGTCTTTTAAATGTTGCGTTTGAATGCTGAATGAAAGTGGATCTTCTGTAATTCCAATTTAATTAGAAGATAAGTTCCTGCCAGTGTAATAACCAACTTCCTGGTGTTTTGATGATGTATGAAAGCGCTGTTAAAATGAACGTTTTGTCTTTAAAATGAGTAATTCAGCTGAATGGAATGCATGCACTTTGCCCCGTTTCAAAACATTATGTCATTATGTAAAAATATTCACGATTCCATATCGCCATTCTTGGACTAGAGCAGCTTTGTATGATATAGACCTCATTTACCCGATATCTGTCTGAAACGAGTCTGTTTATCACCATGCCAACCGGAAATGCAAGTTAAAGAAGAAGCCATATGTGAACCTGATCCCGACTGAGGCGACGTGAAAAACAGTTCTGCGCTCAGACAAATCTAAATTTGATATTTTTACGGTAAAATCTGGACATTGCATCCTCTGGACCGAAGACGAGAGGGACCATCTGGGTTTTTAATCAGTGCTCAGTTCAAAAGTCTGCATGAAATAAAGGGTGCGTTAGTAGAATTGGCACCTTGCACATCTGACAAGGCACCATCAATGCTGAAAGGCACGCAGGGATTTTAGAGCACCATCCTTACAATGTCTCTTATAAGTGAGGCCTTGCATACTTCAGCAAGACAATCTTAAAAAGCATACTACATATTACAACTTATCCGAAATGATTGTATGTTTTTGGAATGGTGCCTCTTCTCACTTTAAACATTTAATACGTTTTCTTTTTTTCTATTGCAAATATAATACGTGTCTACTAGTTTTCCCAGACTAGATTGACATTGTACAATGTGTCCCAGCTTTTTTCAAGGTTGAAGCTATTGCCAACTGCTTGAAACTACAGTGCAGCATCAGGCTGTGACAGTGTTGCATTAGAATCTGTAGCCTGGGGAGGCACCCTTTAACAGGCTTATGCATTAATCTGCATTAGGTGCTCATGTAACCCGTCACAGAAGGAACCATACGAAATGCAATGACAACGGCCAGGTCGCGCTAATAATACTGCAGGCCTCTGCTGCGCGTGTATTCACTGCGCACACTGTCAGAGTGTTTGTGAAATGCAAAAGGCAAATTATTCTCAAACATTTAAAATCAGACAGCCTAACTGAGCTTCCCAACAGAACAGAACAAACCAGTTCAGCTTTAAAAACCTTTATAATTTATAGATAAATAAAGCCATGCAGACCTAACCTGCTGCAGTTTTATCTGCCATCCAAATCTGCAATATTAATCTGCCACGAGAAAATTAATCGATTTGACTACCTGCGCATTTGTAATGTGCTGCAGATAGACAGAGACCGTCAAAATCGGCCTTGTTGTCATGGATACCAGTTCAAAATGATACCACGGTCACATTCCATTTAATATGATTTTTTTTTTCTTTTAAGAATGACAAGTAGTTGAAGTCTTGCTTAATCAGGAGAGAAGGCACAAAGGTCAGAAAGAAAAAGGCCCTTTCATAATGAAAGTGTCACGTTAGATGACACATTACTCCTCAAAATTAGCACAGTTGCTAGGCTAGAATTATTGCACTATGAAGATGAGCTACACAGAAAAATACTTTTAAATGAAAGGCAGTTTTTTTTTTTAAACTCCATATATTCCAACTGACTAATTGAACTAGATTTATTTACTTTTTAAGTGGACCTGTTGTGTTCATTTTCACCTCAATATTTTTTCACTTGTATTAGTGTAGCTTTGGATGATTCACATGTGGAAATAATCTTTATTATCTCATACGTGGCTTTGGTGCCATCCTGCAGTTAATCCTCTGTTTGAAACAAACTGTTTTCGCTGCTCTCCCATAGAGGCCACCCTTTCCTATAAGCCAGCTCAAACAAAAGATTTGAGCAGCAGGTGGGTGAAACTCTGTGCCAGAAATGTCTGCAGTAGGGAGATCCCGTCTCGTTGATATCCTACAGACCCAAAAGAACAAAGAGAGTAGAAAAACACGTTAAGAATGAGTTGAAGGATGATGTTTGAACTCACTTTGGCAGTGTTTAGTACGAGGAGCAGTCATAAATACAAACTAGGCTCATATTAAGTTTACTGTGGGACACATCTCCTGTATGACAGGCCGGTCAGTGTCCACCTTAATTAGTGTTTAGAAAGCTTTTACTTTTATTCAAGCCTCAAATTAGTCAAGTTTACCAGGCTAGTCTTAAGAATTAGGCACCACATGTGAATGTGAATATGCTGACTCACCGCTGCTTTCTGTGTAGAGTCTGCACATTCTTCCTCTACCTGACAAGTTCATTCCTCTGGCTCTGACTTTTCCAACAGTCATGCATGTAAGAGTTTTAGATGATCCCAAACTGGCCGTGAATAGTTGTTTGTTCCTCCGCCTACAATTTACTAATAATCTCTCACCCCGCTGCGTAAAGGCAACTGGAATAGGCTCCAGTCTCTCTTGGACACTATTACACAAATGGTGAAAACCAACATATCATGATATGGTAAATTAATATGCAAATCAATTGGAACACTGCTAATGGATACATTATACAGAGAGAACAGCCAGTAAATTGGACTATTAACTACATTAAAGGAAAAATTAAATATTCTGGTAATAATAGCAGAAAGTTATGTTCATCCATTTGTTCTTTGCTTATTTCCATAAATGTGTATTTTGGATTTCTCACGTTGTTTTCTGTTACTCGGTTCTCCCACCAAAGTTCTTCAAATAAGATAGACCACTCTGCAGCCAGTCCTTCTAGGTATTTTCTTTGACGGGTGTTTTAAAGCATTGTCTAAACATCATCTAAATTAAGTGAATTGTAATGGTCACCGCGATATACAGATTGCAGGAATGTAAATCTTCAGTAAAATCATCTTCAAATACAAAAAATAAATAAATAAAAAGCACCAATTTGATTACAATGTCACCAGCTCATTGATTCAGATATCCAGAAATAATATAGAGAATATTCTAAAAGCATGGTGCTAGATCTTGAGTACATGCTGTTATGTGTCTGGTAAATGTCATTGTTGTACTCCTCACCTCTGCACCCACAGTTCTGTCTTGAACTGAACTGACAGTAAAATAATTAATAGTCGCCACACTCGGTAATTAAGACTTCTGTAACGTTGTGGTTCTCTGATGGAGGCCATCTCGTGCTCAGTACTGTAGTACAATAATTAAGTATTGGACATTGTTGCTACTTCTTTTAAAGTAGAGTACAGATTTCTTAAAAAAAAAAAAAAATGCATACAAAGAAAGAACGAGTTTCTAAGACATGATGCAGGTTCCATCATGAAAATAATCCTCATGTAAAAATGTCATTTTGAAAGACATAACTACCATATATCTTCTAATAGTAGCCCCAGCGTTTATTCAAAAAAATTATTCTGCCGGCCCAGCTTTTAAAAGAGACCGGCGGTTGTTGGAGACCGGCTCTTATTCCCTTCTCAGACGGAATGGACGTTTTGACTTTCTTCCTTTCTCGATAGCATCCAATGACAAAGCATTTTTGACACAAAAAGGTATTTGCCGTATGATTTACTGCAGGAGGGCGGTAGCCCAGATGGTGCGAATAGAGTAATAGTGTATGGAAAAGGCGGTGGGTCATTGGAGATCGTCGTTTACTACAGACCAGCGCTTAAAGGAGACCGGCTACAATTGGAGACCGGCGTCTATTTGTCGTGTCGTGTTTTCAAACCCAGCATTTATTAGAAATGGGCGTCAATAAGAGACAGGCCACTACTAGAAGATATACAGTATGTACACCAGTGAAATCATTCTCTAAAGTTGTGCGCTACATTGTCTTTAAAAGCTTTGGGCTTCATTATTGGAGTCTGATACAACATTTAAAACAAAACTGCTTCGGCGCATCTCATAATCCAATGAAAAGAGCCACTCCGCAACAACAATCTGAAATACATTTTCATAAAATACTTTTAATTGTGATACTTTTAAGCAGCCTTTCAAATCCCAACACATTATGCTGCAGAACCTGTTGACAAAGACTGACAAAACAGCGACTCGTGTCGCCTTACATCATTCAGTGTGAACTTTTTAATCCCAGCCACGGGGATTATCCAAGACTATGTCATTAAGGGGATGTAAAAACAAAGCTCCCCCATTCTCTCCACAGGCGCAACAAAGTACCTTACACCACCTCAGGCTCTTAAGATCCATTGCAGCTAAATTAATGGTCAATGGGATTACAATAAATGGATCAAGGAATCTGTGCTCAGAGCTATATTTACACAGCTCCCATGTGAAAAAAAGTCATATAAGCATATACATTTTAAAAAGAGCCAGCAAATGTTACCAGGATTTTAATCCAAACAAAAATGAGTAAACTGTTTTGCAAGTTAGTTTAATAATTACTTAATATATTAAGTGCTTACATAACCTTGGATTAAATACAAGTGAGTGCTTGCTGAAAACTAGTGACCCATGTGACATTTGCGCTCAAATTTACAGAAAGCAATTATTTGCTTTATGTAACTACTGCAAAAAAAGACGTTTCTTCGTGAAAAGTATTACATAATGCGCATTGTTAACATTATCATCATTGTAAAAAAAAAAACGTGGGCAGTCTACCTGTAATGATGATGTGCTGCAATTATTCACTTTTGTTTCAATTCCGAACATCTGACATTGTGCTCATCCTCCGCACTTCCTCCATGAGATCACGAGGTCTGATAAATATTCAGTTAGCAAACAAACACACACTTGTTAATTAACTCAATAACAACCTTCATTTAGATCTGCTTTGATGTTGCCCATAAACACTATTTTTTAGGAAAGAAGTTGTCCTTAAAATGAACCTGTTAGACATCGATGCAACACTGTAAATTTGGATGCTGCTCACACTGACTGAGGTTTCCCTGCACTTCCAAATTCTTCTCATAGTTTAGGCGATTACCGTATATCTTCCAATAATGGCCTGTCTCTTATTGACGCTCGTTTCTAATAAACGCCGGTCTGAAAACATGTCACAACAAATAGACGCCGTCTCCAATAGTAGCCGTTTGACCTTCGACCCGGAAGTCCCTCCGCACTGTCTTCTTTTTCTTCTTTTTTAAATTTTATTGACGGTTGGCAAACAACTGAATGGTGCATTACCGCCACCAACTGGTATGGAGTGTGACTGGAACATCGCTCAAAAAAAAACAAACAAAAATAAAAAACACGCTGTCGTCGGTCCTCCCGCGTCTCATCACTCGGCCAGCTGTTTCCAATCAGCCGTCATCTACGACCAGCAGCATTTAAGCTGGATGTGCAACGACCATCGAAGTGGGATTATTACACTGAACTGGAATTGTGGAACCTGTTAACACTGATTTTCTGGTCTTTTACTTCCTCTCGAGGAGAGTAGGGCGGAGAGAAGTTTCGGGGAGCACCCCTCGTGCACTGGGCTACCACAGACAAGGAGACACTCGGGAGCAAAGGAGGAGCACAATCGGGAGCAAAGGAGGAGCACAATTGGGAACTGCATTATTTATGAACTGTTGGAATATGTTTTGGAGCACTGCAAGTAAACTGTCCTTTCACCTCAGTCTAAAAACCGCGCCTGGGTCCTCTTTCCCTCTCACTTCCATGACAATTTTGAGAAGGGAATAAGAGCCGGTCTCTTTTAAACGCCGGACCGGCCGGATAATTTTTTGAATAAACACCAGGGCTACTAATGGAAGATATACGGTATATTTGTTTGTTCACTTCAATAAAATTATGATTTAGGACTTTCACTGCATTTTATTATTTCATTTTACTGACTTGTGGACCTTAATAGTAAGGAGCTTCTTCACTACTTAAATCTTAATCAAGTGGCCAAGTATGCACCCTAGAGGTTAGGAGTTACAATAACAGGCCAGTCAAGCCTTTATGGAAACACCTTTGAGGAATGCATTGGTTATACTGCTCAGCGCTTCAATATAAAACTAAATGCATAAATAAACAAAAGCAACAAAGTGCATCATCTTTATTTGATATACTGTGAATGGCTGTCCAGATAGCAAAAAATGGCAGCAGGACAATGACTATATAAGGCTCCTTTTCACTACAAGAAACGGTCTTTGTTTTGATTTTGGCCATTCAGCCAGCACATGAACAGGAATACCTGCAAATAATAAATATTGGCATTTATAAATAGATAAATCTGTCCATATTGGCCTTTGTTGTCCCCCCCCCCAATCACCCCAAATGAATTGTGTCCACTAATAAAGTGCAGCCAGCTGTTGAAGGCTATCACTGGAAACCTAACATAACCCTAAAGGACTGAACAATCAATCCCTGAGATCAACTATCCAATGTGCTTGCAGGACAGGACATGGTGAACAGCTGCAAGTGCTACAAAACATCAACACTGACAAAAAGAAATGAAAGTTTGAATATTTGTAATGTTTAAATGTCACTTAGTTTCGCATTTTTTTCTTTACAATCCCACCACATTTATGTAACACAAATACTAAAGATAGAATTAGGATATCATGTGTTTGTGTACAATAGCACTCACCATGATGAAACGAGTAAAATCAACGTGAACATCAATCTATTTTCAAAAACACCACCTGTCCTGTATTACCAACCTAGAACAAAGTCAGCTACTGCAGCTTTCCAGCTGCTGTGATTTCATACTGCTCTATCTTGGCTTAGCACTCAAGTCACATATCTGATACTAAATCAGGCCAAGTCCCAGACTGGTTACTGATCATCATTTGTGTGATAGACGTTCAATAGTTCAGTATACAGTAAAAATCATTTTCCCTATGCGATTATGTTGTTATGACCCCAATATGGCAGGCAGATTTTAGCTGCAGAGTCTCTGAGCATGTCAGCCGAAAGACTCAGATCTCCAGGCTTATGTCTCCCTCTAGGGGGTGGATTGCAACTGACACTCTTTGAGCCTCCGGGCTCACGAGCCTGAACTAAATCCTATTGGCTGACTGAGTGCTTGTGGTGTGTTACTTTCCACAACGAAGCTCGATCGTCTTTGGCCTTGCAAATGTACATTTCAGGTTCCAAGTCTGAAAGCAGCGAGTCTCACACACAGAAGATGTGAAATAATCACTAGGTGCAGGACATGGAGGTTCACTCTACGCCCAGTGAACCTGAGATCCTCCCTTTGATTGCCGTTTGGCCTCCATGATGCAGAAAGCCTCTTGCTCCTCGCTTATTTCCTTCTGCCTCTTCTCGTCCAGAAATGATACCAGAGAGTCCCTCATGTCCACCACTTCGATCATCTGCTGAAGGATTCGCTCTTCTTCTGCCTGCTGCTCTGCTGTCTTATCTGGCAAACAGAAACACATGCACGCAATTCTAATTAATGACAGACACAAACATTAAGTCTCAACTGAACAGTGTTTCTTGCAAGTAAACTCTCATCCTCTCACTAATTTGGGGGAAAAAAAACAGACACATGTTACTCTACTCCTTCTTTCACAACATCTGCTGACTTTGATGCAAACACCTTTCTTCCCAGCCATTCTTGTTTTTACTTGCTAGGAATTTATGTTGCCACAGGAGCAAAATGCCCCTTAGTGAGTCATTTCAAACTTTCAAACAGATAAACTGCCAAGGCCAAGGTTTGTACTTTTTTTTTTGCAGTCACTTTAGTTATTCCTCTCCTGTCCATACTCGCCATAAGGAGAAAACTTTTCAGACAAAATTCTATTTAAAAGACAAGGAACGAAATTCATTACTCTCTGTCAGAAGAAGAACACATTCCATACATTTAAATCTAACTGAAGCTTAAGCAGACTGGAAATGATCCACTTGACATGTCTGACTCAAAATGCTGAGCTCATTATTGAACTGTTGAAACTGCTTCAAATGCGATCTCTCTGTGGCCTGTTTGTGCCAATCTGGGATTTCTGACCTTTGTTTGATGTTCTCTGGAAATAAAGGCTAATATGAACTTCCTGCTCAGTGCACCGGTCAGTATTAATTAATTGTAATACATTTAAAAATTGTGGTCAGGTAACAGATGATGGTTGTGAGATGGCATTCCGGCATGTGTGTCCCAGTTTTGTTAGACTTTACGTGGACTGTTTGCCTGCACACAACCAAAACCTGATTAAATGTGATTTAAAAAAAAGAAAAAAAAAGGCAAATGCTTCTGGTGCCAGAACTCTTATCTCTTGGCAAAACTATGTATACCGTACATCTTCAATTAGTAGCCTGTCTCTTTTAAACGCTGGTTTCTAATAAACGCCGGTTTGAAAACATGTCACGACAAATAGACGCTGATCTTCGACCCGGAAGTCCCTCCGCGTTGTCTCTCTCTTCTTCTTGTTAAATTTTATTGGTGGTTGGCAAACAACGGTAATGGTGCATTACCGCCGTCAACTGGTATGGAGTGTGACTGGACCGTCGCTCAAAAAAAAAAAAAAAAAACTCCGCTCTGCCTCTCATCACTCGGCCAGCTGTTTCCAATCAGTCGTCATCTATGACCAGCAGCATTTAAGCTGGATGCGCTGTGACCCTCGAAGTGGGATTATTACACTGAACTGGAACTGTCGACTAGCGAACCTGCTAACTGTGATTTTCTGGTCTTTTACTTCCTCTTGAGGAGAGTCGAGCGGAGAGACGTTTCGGGGAGCACCACTCGTGCACTGGGCTACGACAGACAAGGAGACACTCGGGAGCAAAGGAGGAGCACAATTGGGAACTGCATTATTTGTGAACTGTTGGAATACGTTTTGGAGCACTGTAAGTAAACACACTGATTTTTCACCTCAGTCTAAAAACCGCGCCTGGGTCCTCTTTCCCTCTCACTTCCGTGACAATTC
>VURO01048654.1:8720-35568 GCA_015108175.1 Pelvicachromis taeniatus
GAAATTTGCTCTTAATATTTTTTTTTTTTTATTTTTTTTTTTTTGTGTTTTTTTTTTTTTTTTTTTTTTTTTTTTTTTTTTTTTTTGGTTTTTTTTCTTCTTTTTTTTTATAAAAATTTTTTTTTTTTTCTTTTTATATAGCGCCTTTGTACATCTCCAATGTGCACTTTATATATATTTTATAAATATATATATATATAAATATAAATATAAATAGTATGTATGAGTACATTATTTAACATTCCCAAAGCCGGACATTTTAATTCACATCAGGTTGGGTTTTTTTTGTTGTTGTTTGTTTGTTTGTTTTGGGGTTTTTTCTGTCACACATTTGCTTTTGGGTTTAATTGGAAGGTGTGCAGTTCAGCAGTTGTCTTGGTTTTTGTCATTTTCTAGTCATGTATACAAGAAGGTGTAACGCCGCCATTTATTCACATGTACACATTCACACACCCGAATGTAGCAGCTCAACTGATCTGCATTTGCTCCTCGATGCCTTTTGCGGTTTGTGCTTTTGTTTTTTTGTTTTTTTGTTTTTTTTTTTTTTTTTTTTTTAACAATAAACCTGTCAGAAGCATACCAATCTTCATCTCCTAGCTGTTTGTCTTATCATCTGACAACTCCGGCTCAAATGATGTTCCCCCAACACACACACACAGATATACCTCACACCACCAACAGCAGAACACAAGGAAAAGAAGCACTAATTGCTTTCTTGTTACATTTAAAATGATAGTACTTTAATTTTTTTTTTGCAGTACTATTAACACTCACAACCTGTCTAAACCTGTCTGTGCGTGATGTGACCGTTTGACCGGTGTTGTTTATCAGCTTCATATCACTTTTCTCTGAGCAAAATTGGCAAAAAAATAGAGATTGTCTCCTATCAGGAATGAAAGGAGGGACCATTTCCTTATTTGCTATCCTCTCCACCACCACCACTACCATCATCTTCCCAATGTGTCACTTCTGAAAAGAGCAGGGAGCACTCACCCACCCCTTCTAGAAGATTTCCTCATTCTGTGGCAAACTGATAAGCTCTGACTTACTTCCTCCATGTGGGTCAGAGAGACTTGGGGACGCACCGCTTGTATTGCCTTTTGTAATTACATCTGCTTCACTGCACTGTTTCTGCTCCCCACACTCTCTTCTTCTTCCAAATAACAAATACATTTGTGGTTGTATGTGCATGCATGCATGTAGGAGCGAGATGGGTGTGTGCGCGTGTGTGCTGGGGATGTTTGAACAAGCGTAATCCCTGTACACCATCTCTGGGCAACAGCTATTTTTCTTACATCCAAGCAAACATTAAATTGAAAAAAGGCCTTTGTCTTTTTCAAGTACATATATCTTTATTCTATCCATCCGTTTTAGTGCCACCCTCCACTGGCTATAATGGTTCTCCTACTGTGACTCTTCACTGTCTTCTATAGACTGTAGAATATATTTGTCCACTGTTTCATTCCAAGAGACAAAAAATCTTCACATACTCCAGTTGTGTGTGTGCATGTCTGTATTTCTGAGCTTGCAGTGATGAAAATTATTGTATTATTATAGGGTCTACCTTACAATGTAAAGCGCCTTGAGGCGACTGTTGTTGTGATTTGGCACTATATAAATAAAATTGAATTGAATTGAATGAAAAGAGATTTTATGACATTGCAAGTAGTTTATTTGTATTTTATTTATTGGACAAGTGAGTGTTTTATGAAATAACATGAAGAAGATCCAGATGTATTGCACAGTCATTTGACAAGTTATGCCAGTCTTCTTAGTTTGGTCTCCCAGGCCAGGAGTTGGGGTGTGAAATGAAAACAAGTACTGGTAGGGAACAGTTTCCCATATTATATTGACATGCTTATTGATTCCGTTTATCGGTTTCGATTTCAGTTTGTGTGCCATCTGCAGTGTAGATATGAAAATTACTTTTATTTTTATTGCACAAAGTGTTGGTTACCGTATTTTTCAGACATTAAGGCGCACTTAAAATCCTTTCATTTTTTTCAAAAATTGACAGTGCGCCTTATAATCCGATGCGCCTTATGTATGAATTCCGGTTGTGCTTACTGACATCAAACCAATTTTATGTGGTACACAGCGCTCAAAAATCTGTCAAAAAATGTTTTAGTACGACTTTGGTAAGCATTGCGGCTACCGTAGTCGGGAGCCTCGCGGAGTAACCAGGTCCAAACTCCGCTTCAGGTCCCAAAGTCAAATATACACTGCGGCATCACTGACAGTTAAAAACTGTCTGAATTATTTCATCTTTAATAAAATGATCACTGAGGCTGCTCTACCAGGTGTAACAATTAAGTTTAACATCGAGGTATCCATGAAAACAGAATTTATGAAATTTAATGGAGTTAAAAGTTAGCAGAGAGTTAGCTCGCTAGTTTCCACCTAATCATGATATACCATGTTCTGACTGAGAGATTTCTGCAACATAAATGAAGACAGAAAACTCAATAAAAGTTAACATGAGAGTTCCCGATGGTTAGGGACAAATGCAATCACATGGCAGGATGCTGTAAACGGACCAAACTTCACCGTCCACAATATGAGGTTAGTCATTAATATACTGCAACAACATGGGAATAGAGCAGCTGCAAGAGAATTTAACATTAACAATGGTACGGAAGTGGAGGAAGCAAGAAGAATGAGTTGAGTAAAGTTTGACTTATCTGACTGTTTTGTTTTGCTGTGCCTTATGTATGAAAACAGACCCGTTCATCGACAGTGGGCCTTATAATTCAGTGCGCTTTATGGTCTGAAAAATACGGTAAGTCCACAGCAAGCATCCGCACATGCTAACGCTAAGCTTGCCAAGAAGGCAGAGTGATGTAAAAGCTGAGTGAATGCTGACCCCAGCCCAGTAGCCAGACCCTAAACTTCAACAGATAGCAAATGGATGAGCAGTCATGCTGCAGCTTCGTTTCTACCTGTTCATGTTTCTGAAGTAGAATCGCTATGGCGATCGCTTTAAAGTCTGTTTGTGCTGGTTTTCATCTTTCCTTTGTGTTGGGTTGTGCTTTGTG
The DNA here is from genome assembly GCA_015108175.1 of Pelvicachromis taeniatus. NCBI lineage: Eukaryota > Metazoa > Chordata > Actinopteri > Cichliformes > Cichlidae > Pelvicachromis > Pelvicachromis taeniatus. Next base: position 11,756 of record VURO01048654.1, read on the forward strand.
TTCATACCTAAACAACATGAGAAGGATCTTAAATGCGTCCTCATTATGTTAGGGATTTGTGTTGGTGTGTGGGACTATAGCCTATAAGTTTATAATGGACTGTGTAATATGTGTAATACATTACTTTTTATTGGAATGACCTTAACACTGATCACAACAAAGAGGGAAATACCTCCAACATGCACAACCATTTACCGCACAGCATGCAGTTAATTTGCACAAATGTAATGTCTTTGATATGCTGCTGAGTGATGGTGGCGACTCTCAAAGCAGAGCCAGTGAGAACCCACCGAGATAAGGAATCGAATCAATAAGTAATACTGGTAATGGAATCGGAATCGCTTAATCTTCAGTAACCATCTCTAGGGTTAGGGGGTTAGGGTTAGGCTATTTTTGAAAATGTAATGTTGTAGGATGTTGCCTTTTCTTTTGTCTACTATCTTTGTTTTGTATTTTTTTTATTTAATAATGCACCAAAATTTTTCAATGAACAGCATACATGATCTCTGAGCAGAAGAGTTTATCTATTCTATTATTTTAAGTCTCAAGCACTGCGATAATATGTATAGAAAGTAGGGTTGTCAAACAAATTGATACTCAGGAACTAACAAATACTAAAAAAATAATATGGGATTAGACACTCATTCATAAAAGAAACCAATGGTGCCATCCTACGCCTCTCCTCACTTACAGCTGAAGTAGTTTGACGTTCACAACACTAAACAACATGAAAAGAGGAATTTTGAGAGGTCAGTAAACTACAACTCCTGCTTGAGCAACAGTGATGTATTATACAGTTATCATGAATGTTACCCTGGCCAGCACACTGTCGAACATGAGATGTTTAAATATTAGCCATTACCCACATCAGTCGTCTGTTATCATAAAGGTAGCAGCTAGCGGCAGTAGTTAATAATAAAACAATAATGTTAAAGTGGGAACTAAGGATGCAAAAAATATCAGTTCTGCCCATCTTTAATATTAATAGATGGTGTTAACGTCATAGGATAACAAAGATATTTGTGTTTAAAAAGTGTTACATTAAAGTGTTACATTAACTGGATGGAAACAGTAGCAGCCTCCCTTAGCAACTTGATTTGATTAGCAACAAAGATATACAGTAGTATCAAGTAAGCAGAAGCACAGCACTATCTCAGACATCCTAAAAAGATATATATTTATTGCATTATATCAGACAACTTGAAAACAGTGTTTTCAATGATGTTATTCTTTATATTGTTTTAGTCTTTATATTATTCAATACCGTATATCTTCTAATAGTGGCCTGTCTCTTATTGACGCCCGTTTCTAATAATCGCCGGGTTAGAAAACATGTCACGACAAATAGACGCCGGTCTCCAATAGTAGTCGGGCGACCTTCCACCCGGAAGTCCCGGGTCCTCGTAGCATGCCATCTGTAGTAGAATGGCTTTTTTCCTGGCCTTACTGAAATGAGAAAAGCTCTCACTGAAAAAAAAAAAGGATTCTGCAAACAAGATTTAATCTTGTTTGAGATTTCCTCAATAAATCGATCTTAACTAAAACCTAATGGGTTAATTCTCTTTTATGTATTCTTGTAGTTGCGTCTCTGTGTGGGAATTTGGGTTGCTGTTCTTGATCAGAGTATCTTTTGCAGGTGTTATAGTTTCTTTGTCCTTGATTATGAAAGGGTCTGTTTGGGTCTGAGTGGCCTAAATATCATCATCACATCTGCGTGTCTGAGACTTTTTTGTGACCTCCGTGACTTGTTGGCAGAGACAGTTCACTTTGCATGTGAACCCTACAAGCAGACTAAAGGCATAATTATAAGTCTGGTTGAAATCATTCATTCCATCTATATTCTAACTATTATAACAGCAATGGTTACTCATCTGTGGTGTCCGCAGCTATAATCTCTGGCTTAAACTGCAGCTAGATAAGGTGGGCAATATACAGTAGTTCTTTTTTTTTTTTAAGTCTTTCATTAGCTTCCAACTTCTTTGTCTTGGATATTTTTTTTTTTTCTTATGAAAGCCTGCAAGAGTGGAAGAAAATTCAGTCCTTTCGGTAATGCTGGGCATTGCTTTCCATTTAGTTATTGATATGATTATCAAAAGATTATAGTTAGACTGTCCCAAAACATGAATCTTGTAGCAGTAGCAGCAGCAATTCCATGTGTATTGGTGCATCACTCTATTTCAAAAGCTTCCTTTCATCCCACTCGTAAAGCCCTGCATGTAGAGAGCATTAATCTTTGTGAAACAATCCTTTTCTTTGAATTCAGCCCTTCTGTCAAAGGTCTTGAGTGACTGTGTTGAACTGCAGGGCTGAAGATGCTATCATCAGCACTGGGGAAAGACATCTTTCTCCCTGCAGGTGGATGACGAACTGTTGTTTGTGTGTGTGTGCGTGTTTCTTTCTGTGTGTAACTCTGTAAGTAGGGCTTTTTTCTCTTTTTGCTGGCCGCCCATCATGATGCCTTTTCTTTTGGCTCTTGATTGTCACCGCACGCGACCATGCTCTGATTTCTGGACCATCACCTCTGCAGCTGGCTGCCACTCATAACTCAAAAGGTTGATTCTATGTCACCTGACAAAGAGCTTTGCACTGACATCACCGATGACCCTTAACAAAAAGGGCAGCCATGTGCTCACATAGTAAAACCCTGGTCAGCTTTGAATGTGAAGACGCCTCACTTCTTCACATTAACGTTTACTGACCCAGCAAGTATGCCACATTTGTGGAGTCGTGACTCTGTTTTGCAGGGTTGACTCTCAAAAGGTAAGAAGTGTTGATCCTGCCGGACACACATGTTCTAAGTGATGCTGTCTTGTGCAGTCCTAACATTGGGCTACTGCTCACAGCCTTATCAATCTCCCAGCTTTCCTGGATTAGGTTTAAATAAAACACCACAGTCCCACTTGACTTTTATAGCTGCCTTTCATCTCTTTTTCTTCTTCGTCTCTTTCCCCTCACCTTGATAGAACCAAAAAGAACAAATAAAAGAATGGGCTATAATCTGCCTGTGAGGGTGAACAAAGGGACACCGTTCTTATTTTCTCTTTTCTCTCTCTTTTTATTCATCAATTCTTTCTTTCTTGCTTTGGTCCTTACCTGCTTTCGTGCTTTGTTCCTTTCGTTGTTTCTTGTTTTTTTACCCTTTACTCACCCTTTTTACTCTGTCGTCTGTTCCTGTCCTCTCCATCCTTGCAGCCTCAAGAGCTCTGCGGAGTCCAGGCCCTCTTTGATCTCTAGTCCAGAACACAGGATGAGAGTTATCCGCTGGCAACAACAAGAACATCCCATTAGGAGCCGGACAGAGCCTTGACAGACACTCTCTGTCACTGCTGCTGTGACTGCTGCTGCTGCAGCTCGGCTCGAAAAGCACACTGCCTGCTGCTACCGACACTGCTCAGTAGCTCAGGGTGGGCATTACTAGCTCAGTACACTTGACACACAAGCTCAGAGTGAGGTTCACTTGTTGAATTGAAAATTTTAAAATGCTGTCTTGTAATTATTTTTTGGGTTAGTCATGGATATGGCAGACATTGGCGTTTGTGGCTTTGAAATTTTGACTGGGTGCCTGGTTCAAGGTGTCTTAGCAGAATTTGGAACTTTAAATTGGGCAAGCACTCCCTGGGATATTCTCTTGATCAAGAAATTTCTCCTCAAGGTCCATTTAGATGGCCTATTTTGCACTTTGATGACTGTTTCAAAGATATTATTTAACATCTTTTAGCCAACAGTTCCATTTTACACGTGACACAAACAGGAATCAACCTCTGTGCCGATCTCTCTTTTGCCTGATTTAAGGCATTATACAAGATAATGTGCAGATCAGTGAGACAAGTCAAGTTTGAACTGATTTAAAGTCTATATATGTCTAGACCCCAAGGCCATAACCCAACCAGATATGATGCATCTAAAAACGGAGAGTGATAAGTAATGGATGCTGTGTTGGTGGAGGGTAGCTTCCTTCTGATTGGATGTGAGATGTTTTGCAGCTTAAATATGATGCATAATTGTGAAGTTGTGTTTGGTACATGACATAAGGATAGTGAGGCATGTTACATGTGTATCATGCCGTGCAGCTCAAGCTGCCAGCTGAAACTAGCTCAAAGACTTTACTCCATGTAGTGGAGTCTAATGAACAGCTCAGGCCAATACTGAACATGAATCTATTCTCTCTGTAGAAAGACGTTTATTCAACACCAAAATGTAAATGTGGTGGAAGTGAAAGCTGGGCTTTAAAAGGAATTGGTGGGCCTAGTTAGCCCTCAATCGACCAAGCTATTTGGGTCATTTATAACTTCATTATATTTTGCGCAGAAATCCTTTTTTTCAAGGTTATTATGTGTCTGTTGTAACTGTACTGCTTCCTCTATCTATGAATGATATTCTAAAATGTTCTAATGTGGATAATTATTATTTCAAATTAGTTTTATGAGAAAAGAGACAACAAAATACGCTAAATGTGTTCAGATAAAGGTGTTGGTATTATACTGGTATACTGAAACTGTGGCATACTTCTTCCTATATTGGCTTCTCTTCACACAACTGGATTTAAAATCCTTCTCTTTCCATACGGATCTTAAATAATCAGGTCCCATCATATTTTATTATGATGGGTCTCCTCGTAACATATTATTCTGTAGTACACTTCACTCTCAGACTTAATTGTGGTTCAAACCGGTTCCAAATTTTGAGTTTCCTATCTGCCCCCTCTCTTGTGGAACCAATTTCCAGTTTGGATTCAGAGTACAGACACTCTCTCTACGCTTAAGATTAGACTTATAATGTTAGGACTGTGACTGCTATGGGCACTGAGCATGCACCTCTTTTTGCTCTCCAGCTGTTTAGATGGGTATACCACTGCTGCATGTCATTAAATTGTTGTCCAGTCTCCTTATGCTCTTTCTTTTCTTTTCTCCTAGCACCAGTCTCCCAACAGGCTGTCTCTCTCTGAGCCTGGTCCTGATGGAGGTTTCTTCCTGTTAAAAGGGAGTTTTCCCTCCCACTGTCACCTAGTACTGCTCATAGGAGATCGTCTCATTGTTAGTCTTTAAACTGTAGTAGGTTTATTCCATCTCAAATCATCACACTTTTAAAACATTATCTGCTGAACCACCTCTGATTTGTCTAAAAGTTTTCTGGTTTTAACTTCCTAGGACCTGGCGTCCACATATGTGGACATCACAATTTGGGTTGTTTAAACCAAAATACAACTTTAGCTCTACAAGGGCCTGAAATCTTCTTATGAGGACATTATTCTGCCACTGTTTGATTGAAATTTAAAAAGAATGTCCTCAAATATGGATCTCATTTCTCTCAGAAACAAAAAAAAAAAAAGAAAAATCTGGTAATTCTTTGTTTTTACATTCATCAGGTCCCAATCAGCCCAAATAGCAAAGAGAAATAAAAAATGCATGCCATGAATGAGTTCGGGTCTTAGGAGGTTAAATTAGGACATATATACTGTTTGTTATGAAATTGTAGTTTCACATATCAAATACTTTTCCAGGTATATTTTTTATGAAAGTGGTCCATCAGTACACTCCAAGCATTTTTTTTTCCATGCAATGAAAACTGAGGCAATGTTTGAACATGAATATCTTGAAAATTATTAAAGCCTTTTCATTGCTAATTAATTTCATACAAATTTATAAGGACCTATGATTCGAGACAGATACATTAAAAATGTCTGAGCAGTGGCTTATAATTCAGCTTAAAACTAAGAGTACTCGAGTACAATTTGTTTATAAGCACAAATAAAAATAGAAAAACAGTTAAGAATAAAGACAAAGGGATTTTATTTTACAAAAGTAATAGTGCAAAGCTAAATTGCTGTGTCCACATGGCGTGATCAGTAGTCAAGATACACACTAGACATTATCCATTAGTCCTAACTCCACACTAATCCAAACCCTAAAGCCACACCTGCCAAAGGCAAGGCGGGACCAGGCAACCGGGGTGATAGTTGCCAGAAATATAACATATACAGCCATAAAAAGAACCATAAAATCACACGTGGTCGAGCAGCAGTCCCACAATGATCTGAGATGGAATGACCCATTACTGTCTTCACTGTCTAGTAGTACTCTCTTTATCTTGAAGCATAAAGGACCTTGACGTGGCCATTTTTGTGATTTGGTGCTATAAAATGAAACTTGATACTCAAACATGAACAAACCTTGTCTGTTACTTCTTGCTAAGCATGATGTATTCTTGAGTAAATTTTGTATTACATTATGCCAGCACCATTTTAACAACATCTTGTACATCTGTGATACTTGAAATACTTTTTACAGAATCACAAAAAAAAAAAAAAGGGAAAATTGTAATGGCCAAAATCTTTTTCTTTCAGCGTCTCCCTGTAGGGGTCGCCACAGTGGCTCATCTGCCTCCATCTCACCCTGTCCCTAGCATCCTCTTCTGTCACACTAACTCTCTACCTGTCCTCCTTCACTACATCCACAAATCATCTTTGTGCCCATCCTGATGTAAACCTCCCCATTTATCTGCATTTGGTTCCGGCACTAGGCGTATACTGGCTTATGGCCAGGTGGGTTGTCACTGTCAAAGTAAGATGCTTAATTGTGGGATAATTGCCAACAAATTATAGATTGCAAAAAAAATAAAAGCCTATTAACCTAAAAAAAAACAAAAAAACAACATATTTCCTAGACTATAAGTGTGCCCACATTCCAACATTTAAAGATATCACAATGGGACATTTAAGTTGAAGTCTCAAATGACCCCTCTTGGTCACTTGAAAGCTAAATCCAGTATAAACAGGCAGATGTTGAAAGTTGAGGTTTTTTAAATTAGTTTTTCCTACTTGTTTTGTACAATGTATGAGACAGCTGGCTATCTTGAGTGAGTGAAGGTCACATTCATATATGTAAACTACCTGTTTAGTTTTTTTTTCCAGTCTTTGTTGACCCTTTTTCTTGAAAGACTGTCGCTCAACTTAGTAAAGCTCCCTTGTTATCTTAAACAGGCCAAGCATTCGTCTTGGTCTCTATTGTTTTGGCTTTGTGCACAAAATCAATGGAGCTCATTCATCACATGCTCATTGAAAATGAGCATATTTGTTTGAACATTTGTGAGGATTTGTCTGTGTAGTTTGAGGCAGAGGAGCGAGATTTATCAAAACTGCAGAAAGTAGATGCAGCAGTCACAGTATTTGCTTGCAGAAAAAGTATGACTCTGTCCCCAAATCTTTCCAAGGCGTCTGACACGTACAAATCACAGACACATACACTTATATGTGAGTAATTAATGCATACATACCCCACATGCACTTGCAAAGTCATACGCGCAGACGCACACACAAGGAGAAATACTCGCTGTGGTTTCTGTTTCCGTCACAAACATCCAGTGATGGATAGGCCTTTTCCATTTTAAACAGGGAGAAAACACATGCCCCCGGGGACCCTTGTGTGTGGAAGTACTTTGAAGTGTCCACATTTAATTCTTCTGTATGATAAATGAGAGGAGAACTGCAGTTGTAGCCTGTGAGGAAAAGCTCTGCTTGCTCAACAAGGGGAGCGGTAACAAATGTAGCGATAGCTGATAAGCTGACTGTGTCTCTTGCTTGTTGTTCTGCTCCCTGCAGACCCCCACAGCCAGATAACAAATCCATCCTATCAATCAAACCCATCAATGGCTGGCTGCAGATTAGAGACTGTGATTTTGGGGCTGATTGGAGGCGAAATGCTGATTACACCTCGCTCTCTTCGACTTGATTACACTCTGCCCGTTTGTTGTCAAGCTCGGCTGCTGAGCTGTAATCACTGGAAGCTAAAAGCAGACGCTGTGGCTGTGCTAGACAAGAAGCAGGAACGGTCACACCGCTAGATTGTTTTAAATATCTGTACCTCACATGCAAGCGTACATGTAGGTCTGGACTTATATTACTCGACGAAACCTTTGATCACATTTATTTTGTTCCACGACTCCTGTCATGGACTCTTGAATCCCTCCAGCTTTTCTCCACTTTTCTGGCCTACTTCCATCGCAGTGGCAGAGGGTCCCGCACACCGAGCGGAGTCCTAATCCGAGCTTTATTTAGCTGCCTCACCTTTAAAACTGGAGCAGCTTCCGCACCGGTTTCTCAGCTTCTTCTAACATTATTGCTCTCAATCCCCTCCACTCCTCCATCAGCCCTTGCGTCACTCTGTTTACATTTTGTCATCCACTGCAGTCGTACAGTGCCTGATATATTTTGGCAGCTCGAGTGCAGCTAGCAGAGGCAGCAGTGTATGTTTTGTTCAACACAAACGGCATGAGCTGATTGAAATTGGTAAACACATCCACCGGAGGATATTACCAGCTTTCTGCTGGCAAGTTTGAAATGTATGTGGCAAATTAATTGGTTTACTTCCTTTCTCGTTTGGAGAGGAATAATTGTGATGGGCTCTCAGTGGGAGTGTGAGAACAAGCCAAATTTATTCTTTGTTTCTTATGTAAACACACTCAAAAAAACCCCAAAAAAACAGTGGAAGCACAAACTTTGTAATGATTTTCGCGATGACAGTTTGTGTAAATATGCCTGTTTTAGAAAAGCCTGCAGCATTTTTTTCCTACCCCTTTTTTTTGTTACATATTCAAATGACACGTTATGTGAGCTAAAACATTCATTTGAGTTTTCTCTCACCGTGCGATGAAGACTTTATCGGGAAAAATGGAAATGCTCCAACACTTTGCAGCTTGTAACATCTACCGTGAATATTCGTCACCTTTAACAACAGTGTTAATAGAAACAGATTCTCAATGGAAACACTGTCTTACAGGGTCGCTCCTTCAGCTCGCCTGGCTAATGTTTGTTACACCAATAACAACCTCCTGCTTTTAATCCTCAACACTCCATTTAAGACTGCCGGCACGACTGCGTACCTAAATAAAGTTCTTTTCATCTCAGCATGTGTTTGTATGCATGTGTGTGTGTGTGTGTGTGTGCGTGCGTGCGTGCGTGTATGTGTGAGAGCGGTTGGTTCACATAAAATTCATAACTCACTATGTCCTGGTTTTGAACTATCTTTGAAGCCACGAAATTGTCTCATCCAGCCTGTGTTAGGTATCATTTCAATTGACACCATGCACTCGGCTACTAGTGCTTTGAATTGAGCATACTTGCATGCTTGTTAGATGGAAACAGCTGTCAGGGGAGATAGCGAGAGTGACTCACTCTTCTTTCCCTCACTTATCGTTTGCCTATTCCAGTCTTGCTCCTCTTATTGTGACCTCCGAGAAAGTCAAAATATTCTCATCCTTTTCCCTTTCATTTTTTTTCCCTCCTGTCTCGTATTCACAGTGAGCGCACGCAGCATGCCGACTGATTTTTGGAAAAATTGTGGCCACAGGTGTGCTGTGCACCTGTGGCACAGTTGGAAACAAGCTTGGATTAGTATGAATAAATTATTACCTGTCTGTGCTGTGCGCTCACGACAGTTTCTGAAATGTTGGAGAGGTGCTGCTGTAACAGCTTATTTAAAAAAAATAAAAAATAAAATAAAAGCTGCGTGTAAGAGGTGCAGCATCCACACAAACTGTTTTGTTGAAAATAAAAGACAATATTTATGTCAGAGCCAGAACTTATTTTGCTGCCACTGTGTTAATTTAGTTAATGAGGAGACGTCAACATGTGTTAACACTTTCACAGAGAACGGGAAGCTGAATATACAAAAGTGTTTGAGTGGTATTTTAAGAGACAAAGTTAGCTGCAACCTACAGTCAGGTGGGCACCAGCTGTTATTTCTCAGGATTTGGCTTAACTCAGCAACCTTTACAGAAAAAAAACGTTTGCACACATCTGTTCAGGCACGAGTTTCCTATGTGTATTGTTATCTTTGTTCTCTGTGTGTGGAACAAAATTGAAAGCTGAATTTCGTTTTTTTTTATATATAAGATGAATCTCAAACTAAACATGCTGAACATCTCTGGCCAACAATTAACGTTTGTATCGACTTTACAGTTTATGCATTTATAGTAGTTACAGTGATTTTGCTATCCACACAGTATGTGTCATGTTGATGCTGAACTGACCTTTTCTACTTATTGACTTGTGTCATGGCGGATTCATCTGATCTTCATAAAAAAACCTCGGCCTCCACACTAGGGGGGATTTAAACAATGACTACGATTTCGGGAAAATGCTTCCCCTGAATAACAATTGAATGCAATGCTTTCTGTAACGTATTATTTGATCATCTAGGAAGCCAAACCTCTATGATGAAATAAAGGTCAAGAAATGCTCTTTACCACTGTGGAGTTACAGAGAGATTAGCCTTAGCGATAATCCTAATTGTTGGAGAGCACCAGACCTTCTTTGGTAGACGCTTTGAAAAGCAGAATGTCATCTCTGCTTTTCGAGGATGATGTGGTTCTGTTGGCTTCATCGGGTGATGGCCTCCAGCTCGCTTTGGAACGGCGTGGGAATGAGAATCAGCACCTCCAAATCCGAGACCATGGTCTTCATGGAAAAGGGTGGAGTGCCCACTCCGGGTCAGGGATGAGTTCATGCCCCAAGTGGAAGAGTTTAAGTATCTCTGGGTCTTGTTCACGGTTTGATTTCCATTGATAAAATAAACACAATCATATAAACATAATTTTCTCTAATTCTGAAATTTTGGTCTAATAAAAATCTACTCTGCCTACACTAAGCACGGCATCAACTTGCTCACTAGAGAAAACTCTGAATATACATACTTCATTTTAGCTATAATAATTACTATTCTTTTGTTGGGTAAAAAAGGTGATTTTTTTTTTAAATTGTTATGTTATTTGTATTAAATCGTGTTTTAAAAGGAAAAAGCTGGTAAGTGGATTTAGAATTTCTCTGTGTGCACAACTCTGGGGCTTCTGGTTAAAGAAATATCAGTGACAGGGAGCGGTGATGTATTACTACAATCACATCACATTACTGCCCGGAGTTAGTGTAACATTGTCATTATCCCACGTTTTTTACCCAAATATGCATTTAAGTTCTAGTGATTATTAATCGTCTGCGGTTTGATTCTGAGTTTGCCTATTGTGTTTTTATCTCAGTGCTTCTGTTCCACTTACTGTACTTCTTCTGTTGGCCTCCTCCTATGTTCCCTCTGTACGCTTAATCACCCTGTTAGGGTTTGCTGTTCATCAGAAGCAGAATACTTTATTAAACCTTAAGGAAATGATGTGGTTACAGTTGCTCCAAGACAATAAGAACAGTAACAGTGTTACAAAATATAAGAAATAGCACTAATACATACAAACAGCTCAATTATAAATATCCAGAATATTACAGAGATTAAATATTTATGACTGACATTTTACTCTCAGCTGTAAACTGTAAAACTTTGTTATTTGTTATTTTCACTGTAGAGGATGTGCAGATGGGTGGAACTATTGCACTGTGAATTGGATGGAGCAGTTGTACAGGCAGGAATGATATCCTGTGTCATTCAGTGGTGCATTATGGGTAATCTCAGTCTCTCAGTGAACGTGCTCCTGTGACTGGCCAGCACGTCATAGAGTGGGTGGGAGGTATTATCCAGCATTGTCCTTTTCTTGGACAACAGCCACCTCTCTGACACCACCTTAAGGTATTCCTGCTCAGTCCACACAGCATTTCTGGTCTTGCGGATCAGTTTACTGAGTCTGTTGGCATCTGTGACCCTCAATCCCAGCATTCAACAGTATAGAGGATGTCACTGGCCATTAGTTACTTCCTGTGTTATTTTGATAGACATGCGTCTGTGCTTTTGCTTTCTGTGTCTCTTTATTCAGATTTAGTTCAGCTGTATTTTGTTCCGAGGTGTCTCCCCTTTTCCCTAATTACATCTTGTGTAATTATTCCCTCAGCTTGCATTAATTCCATCTTGTGAGTCCTCTTTCTGAGCTTCCTGTATTTTCCTGGCAGTCCTGCTCTACATGACATGTGCATGGATTTGGTTTAGCCTTCAATTAAAGGTTGTTTTCATCTGCCCAAGTTTGCATTTGGGATTGTCATTCACCACAAAACCTGTGAATGCACACCTGAGCTGTCCTCAGTGTGCTTAGAAAGGTTTGTAAATATGTGATGTTTGTTATACTTCTGCAAAAAGACACGGATATCAAATTTATTCACAGCTTACTATGACCATAGCAACAACACTTCTTAACAAAATATCAATCAGGAGATAAATGCTTTTGTATACACTCAGATACACTGAGCTCTGCAACAAATGGAATTTCCTTTTTTAAATCTCATTTAAGAAGATTTAAGAAAATGTACTCAGTCATGATGATGTGGCTGGAGACTGACTGTGCTGTAATCTGACGTCTACCAAAGAAGAATGCATTCATATAAAAAAATTAAACAGAATCTGACTTTTTTTTTTTAATCTTTTCTCCTGTTCTTTCCCCCAGTTTTTCATCTCTTTCATCATCGCCATCTTTTTCTTTTCTCTTGCTAATCTGACCCTCCCTAGCTGTCAACTTTGGCATTATCTGTATAAAAATATGAATAATAAAAGAATTGAAAAAGAAATTGACTAAGAGAGACATCTATAGAGAGTTTATAGAGCAAGGCAAATGTGTTTGGCTCAACAGATCACGATCGTGCTTGCTAAAGCTGCCGGATAACACAGGTTATAGAAGAAAAAAAACCCTGACCAACACACAATGTACAGTCAGTGTTTGGTTAGTTAATTACGTAGTGGAGCCCAGACTACACTGTTGTGCTGTGTGTGGTTATTTTTAGTGGCGGTTCCTTCACACCTGCCTCATGCATCCTTTATAACTTATAGCTCTTGCAGGGTGTATTTCTTTCCTGGGCCTGTCTTTTAGATGCACGCACACTGTTTTTTGTTTTTCTGTCATGTGTGAGCTCTGCATTCTTTTCTGGTCTTGTATAATACATTTACAGCAGAACTAATGGATGCTTGTTTGGCTTCAGTGACTGTGCGGTGAATGACTCACAGTGTTAGCAGCTCCAATAGGAAACCTGTTCTCCTCTTAAAGCTGAAATAATTGACAGCAGCTCATCTGCCAGCTCATCTAAATACAGCAACCTGTACTTGTGTTAACAGGAGGCAGAATCCAGGTCAAGTCATTATGGCATCATCAATTAAAATAGCATCACTGTCAAACAGCTGCAGTGCATCCTGTTTCGTGCCCGTTCTACGAGGCAGGCTTCACTAAGACAGAAAGAGAAGATGACAGCGTGTTTTTGTTTCAGCGCAAAAGTTCAGGTGAAAGTGCAGAGTGTCACAAGGTCAGGATTTAATCTGGTACTTTAGTTTGATTAGATGTCTGATGATGCTGCTGTTCTTTTGGAAATGTAAGTTTATTACAAACTGGCTTTCAAACACAGCGACTCCCGCCCCCTCCCACAAACCTTTGACCCACAAGCTAACAGTCAATATAATGGAAAGTGTCAGCATGTTGTTTGTTACATCAGATCACATGTGACACTTACCTCAGGTTCAAACCCAAACCCCACCCCCCACTCCACCCCTATTCTCTGTGTCACTTTCACACTCCCTCTATAGCCTTTATGTCCTCAGAGTATGCACCAGAAATAATACACACCACCACTGAAAAACTGCAGCTTATCACGTCTGTGCACACTCCAGGGCTTCATATGGAGTCGCACGTACATGAGCACAGGCGCCCACACATGTATTCACACACCTCACACCAAATCGCATCCAGGTATTATGTATTTAAAGTGGCAACCTGCTGTTTTCTGTTCCTCCTGGTCTCCTGCGGCTGTCAGGGGCCTCTGATACCGCTGTTTAATGAGCAGAGGCTGGCCTGCTTCTGTTGTTGTCTGTCTGCCGTTGCAGCGCTGACCAGAGGAGACACGCAGGTCTGAGTCCCAGGGCTAATTGCTGCTGCTGGGCTGATAGTCTTTCTGTGCTCCACTCTCATTGACTCCCCAGACTCCGGGGGGATTCCCTCAGGCACCCAAAGACAAACAAACCTGGGCGGACAATCAATAACGGATGCAAGAGTTAGCGCTCAGCACAGTGTCTGATTAAGATTCCCCGGGAATGTATGTGCGTGCGTGAGTTTATGTGAAACAGTGCGAGCTTGCAGGAGTGTTTGCTGATTGTCCTCACTCTGCCGGTACTAACTGGAATCTTCAGTCAGTCCCTAAGTGCTTGTTTATGTGATTTTGATTATGAGGATCAGAGTTCACAACAGCAGCAAATTAATGCTTCAGGTAATTATTCACGCAACATCGCAGGTCCACAACGTAGTCGTGTGAGAGCAGATAATGTGCTAACGGTGAAAAGTAAAACTGCGTGTGCCACTTTCTGTTAGCCCCAGGTATTACTTTGACTTTTTGCTCTCCTGTGTGTCATTTTTGTGTTTCTACAAGTAAGAAGTCATTAAAAAAAAAGCCGCATATTACGTTAAAGCATAATTTGAAGCTGGGGGGAAGATATCAGATAAGTTTTCACATTTTGGTGTAGTGTTCACATCTTTTTATATTTATACTAATTGCATTTTGTGGGCATTTTTTCTATAAGCGGTATTTTTGTATTACACTTTTCCATTTACTTAAATTAGGGTGTTTTCCCTCCCTTTTTATGTTATTTAATTCCATAATAATGATTCAGTTTATCTCATTTACATCTGAATGAAATGCCCTACTTTATGTCTAGTATTGTTTCTAATGTAGCACTATTTAAAGAATACATTGTGAAATTCACTGGCTGCTATGTCCATTGTTAATAGTTAGAGATTTTAAAGTTGTTTCTACAAGGCCAAGTTTACTGGTTAAAAAAAGGTTTTGTGATGATGTTTTATTGTGTCTGCTGTTTGTGTTATTTCTGAAGCCTCATCCAGAAAAGCTGCTTATGGCATGACGTGTCCCTGTGTACCACTGACTGCCACTGGCTAGTGAGCAGTGCGGTGATGTAGTGTCATCTCGCCTCTCCTCACCCTCTCATCCCCTGTCCACCCCTGCTCTCTGGGCTCGTGTTTGCTTTTGTTCTTGTCTCCAGTCAGCCTGACTCACGGTGATGATCTTGACCAAGCGCGGGGAAAGGTCAAGGTTGGCTGGCAAATTGCCTCAAAGCAATCAGCCTTGTCTCTCTCTGCGCTAATAGCGCGAGCGCTCCGTCTCTGTCGCCATCTTTGCCCTGTCTCCATCTTTTGTCTGTCCTCCTCCATCTCCGTGTTTACACGGGGGGGCTGGGAGGATTGGCAGCTCGAGCGAGGTAGGGGCGGTTGGCCCTGCTTTGAAGTCTCGACTCTGACCGGCAGTGGGGCGAGGGCGAGTGACTTAAAAGCACACAGTGTCACTGCCTGGGTGATATTTCAACACAGAGCAGCGTGGCCCAGTAGGGTGCACGTGTACACACCAATCATCAACAACATTAAAGCCACTGACAGGTAAAGTGAGTAACATCGAGCACATTGTCACAAGAATTAATGTGAACATACACGTGGTCACTTAAAAATGATTTCAGTACTTTGGAGTTGGGAGGGATATGTCATTTTGGGAAGGTGACTTTATTGTAATTCTTATAGCCTTTTTTGCCTGCGCACTTAAGCATAAACCGATACGCACTCCGTGCTTCGGTATACATGCACATGCTGAGTGAGCCACGGCTAGATGTAAGATTTGCGCGCATTCCTGACTCAAGGACAGCTTCCTTTGGATCACCTGTGCATTCGAGTTCATTGTGCCTGAGTGGCTCTGCTCCTATTGCTTCTCGCACATGAAAGACTTCACTTTCACGTGTCACGCAATAGACACACACACAGCTGAACAACATCAAAGTCTGCCAGCAGCCTGTAGCTGGACAAATGTCTTCATCTACCACCTGATTGTGTTTCTGCGCGTCTCTCTGTCTGTCCTGTAAATGGTGTAAACAGGTGTTAACATGTCAGCCCCCATAGGACGCCACATGCTGTGGTGTCATGATCTTCTGAACAGCTGTCCCCTAGCAGTGTGTGTGTGTGTGTTAGTGTGTGGGTGTGTAGATGAGTGTATGTGTTCACTGCGAGGGTTATAAATGAGGGCAAGAGGAGATTTAGCCCTGGTTTTGTGCAGAGCCAAGGACAAACAAAGAGAAAGGGCAAAGAATGAGAGGGGGCCTCATGGCTGTAAGCAACACATTCACCGGCTCACTGAATCCTGAAACTTAATCAGGACCTCTTGTCATATTTAACACACACTACTTACTCTTTTTTGATGCCCAGGGGAGTAATCCAGAATATGACAATGCTGTGAAAAAGTATTCGTCCCCTTCTTGATTTCTTTTTCTTTTTTTACATATTGATCAAACTTACCCCTGACAAGGATAAGCGGTGGAGGATTGATGGATGGATGGTTACACTTACATGTTTCAGGTCATCAAACAATTTAAAAGATTAGACAAAAATAAAACAAATAAATACAAAATGTTTTAAATTATTATGATTTCATTTATTAAAGCTATTTGAACTCATAGAAAGCTGAGGGTGGTTTCACTAGCCACATGCAGGCCTGACTGCGGTCAGACCTGTTGAATACTAAAAGATCTCAAAAAGAAGCATTTAACCACCATCTAATGAAAGAGCTGAGAATCAAAATCATTGGCATGACCAGTACTGAAAATGGTTTCAAAGCCATTTCTAAGGTTTTGGGATTCCAGTGAACTACAGTGAGAGCCACTGTCCCCAAATAGAGAAAACTTGGGCAGTGGTGAACCTTCCCAGGAGTGTCCAACCTACCAAAATTATTCCAAGAGCGTTTCAGAGACTCATCCAGGATGTGACAAAAGAACCCAGAACAAAAATGGCATCCATGAGGCAGTTCCAATGCAAAAACCACTCCTGACTAAAAAGAACACAATAAGGTTCATTTCACATTTATCAAGTAACAGCTCTGCTCTGTTAATTTGACACCAGACATAACAGGATGCAGAGTTTACAAAAAAATGTCAACATTTGTGTCATCATTCCAAAGAACATGGGCGTGATGGTCTGGGTCCTTGACAACTTGCTGTAACTGATGAATCCCTGAATTCTGCTCTCTACCAGAAAATCCTGACGGAGAATGTCCATCCATCAGTTTGTGGCCTGAAGCTTAGGCACACTTTAGTTCTGCAGCAGCACAATGATTAAAAACACATTAGCAAGTCCATCTCTGAATGGCTAAAAAAAAAAAAATGAAGCTTTTGGAGTGGCTTAGTTAAAGTCTTGACTTAAATTTGACTTAAATTTCCAAATCTGAGCTTTTACATTTGTGACCATCTGTTACACACCCAAAGCTTTAATGACACAAGCTTATGATGAAGTATTTTTAGGTATCCATAGATTAATAGGGAGCTAATGTAACCCGTGATATAAATGTGTGTTTCTGTCCTCAGGTGGATATCGAGACACTGGACTACCACCACTACCTGCCACTGTTCTTTGATGGTTTAACTGAGACTGCTTTTCCGTATGAGCTCTTCGCCCGCCAGGGAATCTATGACATGCTGGACCGCGGAGGCCCCAAGATCCTGCCTGTCATCCCCCAGATCATCAGGCCCATCAGGAGTAAGTCTGGGAGGGTACCCACACTCACGGTTTACCAACCTAACAAAACAGAGCTCCTCTCTCACACAACCCAGTGTGTCAAGTCATTTTACTTTTGCTTCGCTCTCATGTTTTCTTAGGGAAATGTATAGTCACCTGGAGAGAAATCCAAGTCAGTTACAGTGTTAGTAGAAATGAGGAGCTGGATTTAACATGAAAATCACATCCTTAAAGCTAATTAGAAAGAGAAAGAAACCAAAGATGAAATTTCAAATATGTGTAACTTGACAGTTTTAATGATTACTTTTCAGGACTAAAGTCTGCTTTGCAATCACACGGGGTTATTATCATGGCAATTTTCTGTGATGAAAATATAGCAGCGTTTCAATTAGCTTTGGCAGCAAAATGTCCTCATCATCTTCATCATCATTTACATTACTTTTCCAAACCTTTGTATATGTAAATATTATTATTATTTTATCACTGATAGACAGCTAAGTAATCATCCCAGACTTAAACTGCAGCTTTAATAAATATTTTTGCATGTCATTATTTCATTATTCACTATTTGGTGGCAGCCTCATTAGCTTATGATCTCAAACAGATCCCAAGACTAAAAGGCATTCCCAGCTGCTGATAGTGTGCCTTTCTGCTGCCTTGAATTAATGAGAGCTCGGTAAAATGCCAGAGGCAATATGAGCCTAGCTACTGTGACGTCACTGTGATTGACAAGCATGTCCTGCATGAGCTCCTTTCTGACTCTAGTAATGACCCTAATTTACAAAATGAACTACATGTTACTTTATTAGCGATTACTGAACCCATAAACTGGCCAGGAAAGTGTTCACTGAGGTCACAGAGTGAGAGAGCTATTGTCCTGCAGTCAACCTCTATTTAAGCAGAGGTCTTTTTGCAACCAAAGGATTTAGAAAAAAAAAATGCACGCTTAAGGCACGCCAATGTTGGCTTCACTATACAGGCATGGAGGCTATATCTGTCATAATGCTGTGGGAAGCAGGCAGGGAAGGACCCAAAATGCATGATTCTCTGAGACAGAATTGAACTCAAAACGCAGTTTTATAGCTGGAATTACAGATTACAGAGCTAAAACTGGGTTTACACTAGAAATCCAAACAACGAACAGAGGGAGACGCTGACATGTACACACACAAGGGCAAACGAGGCAACAGACCACAGGTGAGAACACAGCTGAACATAATCTATCTGGCGAGACAGGCGAAGCAAAACTGAACATGTTGTACACAGGACAGGTGACTATCAGAATAAAACAGGAAGTGACAAGAGCACTGCGACTTGGACATGTGAGCTTGACACTGGGACAGGGGGGTAAAAGACATGGAAGCAAGCAATAGCCAAACTAGAACATAAAAATCAGACACATGACAGACATGACCAAAAGACAGAGAGCCACAGAGCAGGGGACAAGAGAGAGAGAGAGAGACAGACATCGCACGGAGCTACAACAAGACAGGAAACTAGACCCAAGCGGACGGGAACACGGAGAGGAATGATTACAGAAACACTCAAATGAAAGGCTGGTAAAGTTATAGTTAGGAGTAAGAGGCAAAGGTAAGAGGGGTAAGGAATCTGACCTTAATTAAATGGATTTCTCACTTTGGTTTTATATATAATATATATTTTTATAGTCACATCCATATCTTTCGTAGAGTGTTCTCAGACTTTGCTTTGGAGATTCGATGCAGCAAAAATAGAACAACAAGCTTTACCAGGAAAAGAATCACCTGTCTTCCAGTCTGCCGCTACAGCCGCTACAACCAGTCCTGATGTGACGTCCTAATTTGGTTTCGCTGTCATACAGTTCCTATTATTACATTAACCCTCAGGGTGAAGCGTCCTTGTTTTTTTTCTTTCTTTTTTTCTTTTTTGCATTTGTCGGAAGATGCTGGCTCTAAAAGTGTGCCCGATAATCTGCCATGAATGTGGTGACATGCTACATTTAACTGTGTCATCATGCTGTGCCTCCTTACCTTTCCAGGCTGACACATTTACACGCGTGCGCACAGTCTCACACACACACACGTTTAAGGAGGGCGGAAAGGTCGTGCCTGAGGGCGAAGTGGTGTGCGACTACAAAAATAGACGTCGGAATTTATAAGGATGCAAACAGGAAAGGTTTCATGCATGGCAAGAGCAAGGAAGACCAAGAAACGAAGAAGTTGGAGGAATGCAAAGTGTGGCTTTGTTGAAAAAATGTCAGCACATTCACAGGCATAAAGTCTCAAACACACACACACACACACACACACACAGAAACTCTTTTGTTTGGCGCCACTGCCAAGTGGAGTGTCAGTTTCAAAGTGGGAGCCTTTAAGTGGCGCCCAGTGAGCCTGCGGTAGTGTTCATGTCATGGGCAGTTGGCTGGGGGTGTGTACGTGTGTGTGCAGTGTGTGTGTGCTTCTTGTTTATGTGTGGGTGTTGGATGTCTGTGGAGGCAGAGGGGCATGACGGCCAACACCAGGCAGGGCTGTTGGAGACACAGAGACACGGTGACAGACTGACCCTGGCAGAAAGTCGCACTGAGCACAAGCTGCTCGGTTTTAACTGTTTCACATCATACAGTGTAACATTTCCGAAGTGTGGTGTGTGCGTACGCTTTACTGCTTTATAACAACCCCGATTCCAAAAAGTTGGGATGCTCTGTGGAATTTACACAAAAGCAGAATGCGGTGATTTGGAAATTTCATAAAACAATATTTGATCAAATGATTAAAAAAGGAATGGCTCTGTCATGTTTCAAAAGACAGGCCCGTGTTTATTGCTGTGTAGCATCTCCTTATCATTTAACAACAATAAATGAACTCGGGACACCAGTTGGTGGACTTTAGTTCAGCAACTTGACTCTTCTGCTTTGAAGCCATGCTGTTATAATTGATGTGGTTTAGCATCGTCTTGCAAGCTCTTTCCCAAAAAAGCCACCTGGATAGGAGCACATTGCTGCTTTAAAACCTGTACTTACATCTCAGGATTGATGGTGGCTTTTCAGATGTGCCAGCTTGTATTTCCATCTGAGATGCAGCTTTTGTGACTTCTTCTTTTACCTACATCTTTGCATCCTGATCCCATCCAGTGATTTCCGTGTTTCTAATGCAGTGCTACAGAATTATCTCCAGATTCAATTAATGTTTTGATTGACTTTTTTTGATATTGTTCAAATCCACCTTCTGGTGTTGAAGCTGGTGAAGATAGCCCTTCCTTTGCTATGCTGGGAGCTTGAGGCTAACTCCAAACAAAACCTGCAGCTAGCAACTAATTGGTTCATGAGCCACCAAAACACTGAGCAGAGCAAGGACTACCAGCAGCAGTCCAACTCAGCTCAGCTGGAGATTGTTGATAAACGAGAGCGGTAACTAGTTCCTGCTTTAACATTTTTTGTCATTAAGTATTTATATTAATAATTAATTCAAGCATTGGTTTGCCTCCTTTCGCCTCCACACATGTACATTTGCAACCTCCTCTACCACCACAAATAGACTGTAGGTCTCTATACAGGCACATGAAAGCATAACGTCTATTTGGCCCTCAGTAATGAAGCACACACACAAGTTAATATTATACACAGTGGTACTTGACTACTCAGTAACCCAGACAGCATTTTATAAGTTCAAACCGCTCAGCAGTTTTGGCCATTTGCCTTCTGGAGGCCAGACCAAAGGTGATGGTTATGCTCCTCATGAAAACACACACTTCGCCCTGATAATGGAATTTTAAATGGCTTGCTCCTTATTAACTTTTTCGTTTATTAAAAATCAGGCCCGTTTTGCCATCCACAAGGCAAAGCCACCAGTCCGTGTCTCTGTTGCAGATTAATTACTTTTCTATGGCGTTGGGAAGAAGGAGGGATGGCAGAAAGAGGAAGAAAGTAGAAAGCCATCCACAGTTTAAAATGGCAAGATATATATTTTTCTCCTCTGACGTTAATACATCTTCAGTGCGGCTGGCAGACTCTTATCTGCAGAGCGACTGAGCCACGTCAGGCCCTGGTGAATTTTGATGATGACTGCAGGTCACCCAATGAGAATACACAATGAGGAAGGCTCTGCCTGACATTATACTCTGAGGCCCTGTCCTCAGTGACTTAAAGACTGAACTCTTTCCTACTGTACACCATGCTCCCTTTTGCTTGCTTTAAAAAGAATACCTTACAGTGGGAAAAGAGACGAGAGCAGTTTTTCTAGCATTTAATATATTTTTATGGCGTTGACGCATTTCAGAAGGCTTTTGTTTTCCCGGTGTGTGTTTGAAATGATAAATGGTTTGCTATGAAACATCAATTTGTGTAAGTAAAGTCATAAAAATGGGTTTGCTCAGCCAAACAGATCCAAGGTGACTCAGGAGACAAGGCAGAGTGTTTTTGAAACGCTGTTGTTTTGGGCTTTCTCTGGCGTCCTTAAAAAAGGAGGAAGATTCTGAGCCATGCCTGCGTGCAGTTGATTGGCATAGCATTTGTTCGGCTTTGAACTAAAATGAGACTTTCATTACAAGGAGATCCTCAGTTACGCCTCTGCACGAGAACATCTTCTTCTGATCTCAGAAGTGTATTTATACCCCGAGCGAGAGCAATTCTCCGCTAAACTCTCCGAGGTGTCGCCCCTGCGTCTGACATTTCACAGGAAGCGGAATTCGAGGTCAGCGTTGTTTTATTTCCACGCTGAATACGAAACAGGCCTTAGCATGAATAGATGATTATTCAGATTTGTCCCAACACAGGTTTTAAACCAGCATTAATATATCAGCCCCTCGGCTGCCTTCCACTCTGGCTCTGTTAATTTTTTTTTTCTTCTTTTTTTTTTTTTTCGTTTTTGCAGTGAGGCAAGAGCGCTGATGAATAATTGAACAGTCCCGCGGTCCAAATGTCACAGCAGGGAAAATTGTTTGCGCTGGCTGGTAATTAGAATTTCATTGTTTGTTATGTAGGTTTGAAATTCCTGTCATTCCACATTCCACCTTATCTCGGTGATGGCAGATATCACCGCGCTGGTCTATCCGGGGGAGACTCTAAGGCAACGATGGAGAGATGGCGTGAGGCACAATACATTTGCTCATTCAGCACACACTCATTCGCTCACTCACACACTCGCACATTGTCGCAGACACAGACAAAGTCACGCTTCTTCTCATTCTCCTGCTCTCAGATGGACACAAAGCAGTGGCCCCGGTTCAGTTTGTCTATTCTCAATGCAATATGCAATATTCCTTGAACCTTTGAGCCTCACGTTGTTTATGTGACTCTTCTACCATTGCATAACTTCGTGTTTTGTTACATTCAGCACTGCACGCGCATGACTGAGGCTGACATTTTTGTCCCATTGCTTGTAAAATGCTTGCACAGGAATGTGCACTCGTGTACGTGCACACGTACGGGTGCGCTTGTGTGGGTAATGTGTGAGTGGTGCATGAGAGTGTGGCTCCGTGTGCTCGGGACTGTTCCGTGTTTGCATATTAGCTGTTTTAACACTTGCAGTGGGTGATGCAGTACGCTGTTCTCTTTGCTGCTCTAACTGACACACACAATCTGTGTGTGAGTTCGAATATGGTGCTGGGTATTGTCATGATCTCACTGAAATGACTACTTCTACTAATGACTTGAAATATGTATTGATTCTAATGTACAAAAGACTTAAGTAGCACTCAGAAAAATAGAGATCTACGAATGAATGAATAGAGATCCATGGGAGAGATCACGATTGTCCCTCCAATGCCCTTAAAATAATGACATACTAGCCAGCCTGTTAACCAGTCGTGCTCCTGCCATGACATTTGTGTACAGTTTCATACAGATTCAACTGTGTGGTAGAAGGCACCAGGGGACAGCACTTGCAGTGATAGAAAGAACCTCTCCATTAAATATTCCACTGAAAGACAAAGAGTTTACCTTGGCTGCTGGGCTGTAATCCCACTGGTTGGGTTAGTTACTGTTACAGCTTAGTTAGAGGCAGGTAGAACCACTTTCAGGTCCCATTCATGTAGACAGGCTCACAATAGCAGTTTCTGGTAATTAATTAGTGGTCATTCTTGCCACTGGACGGCTTTGAGCTACATGCAGGGGTGTGCATATAGTGTTGCTGACCCTTACAATCACACGTGTGTGTGTGTGTGTGTGTGTGTGTGTGTGTGTGTGTGTGTGTGTGTGTGTGTGTGTGTGTGTGTGTGTGTGTGTGTGTGTGTGTGTGTGTGTGTGTGTGTGTGTGTGTGTGTGTCATACAATTCTCAATTACGTGCCTGTAGATGTGCAGCAGTGCCTTTTTGAAAAGGCACTACTTGAGAGCCTGGTAGCTTGCGTGGGTGAAGGAGCGCACATGTACAGTATG
>VURO01048655.1:0-22855 GCA_015108175.1 Pelvicachromis taeniatus
AGGGCTGGGTCGGTCGGGCGGCGGTGTGCGGCCCACTTTGCGGGGCTCTTCCGAGGCTGGTAGAGCAGTCGCTCCGTTGCCCTCCACCTGCAAGGCGGGCACCGCTGCTACTAGCAACTAGCCCGCTGGCTAGCGCTACTAGCCCGCTGGCTAGCGCTACTAGCCCGCTGGCTAGCGCTACTAGCCCGCTGGCTAGCGCTACTAGCCCGCTGGCTTGCGCTACTAGCCCGCTAGCGCACCTGTGGCTTTTAGTCTGGTGCGGCTAATGTATGAACAAAATATGATTTTTTTCATAATTTCAAGTTGTGCAGCTAATATTCAGGTGCGCTCTGTAGTCCGGAAAATACGGTATTTTGCTACTTTTCCCAATAAGCACAAGAGAGAAGCTTAGATGATTTTTCTTTTCTCCGTCTCTGTTTGTCTGTCCTGCTTCTTATAAAGCCAAAACCCAATGCACTGTTGGAAAAGGAAAAAGCAAAAATGAATGAACGCTGCTGATAATGATAATGGTGTTCATGGCACGTTTCTTATTTCAGTTTGGAGCTGAATGTACCTCTCCATTGTGATTTAAAGCTTAATTAGTGTTTGGGTAAAAAGAGCACAAATTTAGCTTCCAAGTGTCTTTTTGACATATCTTAAAACTACAGGCCACACGCCAGTGCGTCTTTAGGTTAATGTTAATGCTGTCCTGTGTGAAAATGAGCCGACTCTCTCTCTCTGTGAATCCCAAGCTGCCAGGACACCGACAGCAGCGACAGCAGCGACAACCCTTTCTCGAGTCAGTAACACCCAAAGTCTCCCGTGCAGCTTCTAATAAACTCCTTTAATTATTATTGTAATACTCAACAGATGCGTGATAACAGGCACGCAGAGGAATGTTTCTTTCCACATCCTCGCTGCGTTATCTTTACTGCCACAGTCATCCAGTCCCAGTTTTATGTTGGCTATAAGTTTGCTCTGCTGCCAGGAGCTTAATCATTCAACTTTATTACACTCTGCTTCTATATTTACAGAACTGACTATTGAAACGTTCAGCCAGGCAGCTGCAGTGATAGTGCAAAGCTAATGTGGGTTTTTCTTTTTTTTTTTTAATTACTTGACAATAACACTGAAAACCTGCAGGAAAAGCTTTTTCCGAACGAAGGTGATCCTCACATTTGCTGATGCTAATTGCTCCACTTTTCACTCCAATCGGAAACAAAACCCAAAAAGTGCAGAAACATGTTCCTTTTTTTTCTTGCTCTCTTTTGTATTTTGGCACAATCAATATGTAGCACCACCGAGTTCTGCCATGCAGTCTGTTTGGAGATAAATCCCCTACATCGGAGCATATTCATACAAACACGAGTCCTACTGGCATCTTAGCACCAGCTGGAGAAACAGGATTATCCTATCAGCAGTGCACAGAGTTTCTAGCCCAGCTACGCTGCCAGTCCTTTATGCTAGAGAGCGCTCGAAGAGGGAGGGGGTGCAGAGTTAACCACGGGGTGATGAAGCAAAACTATTGTGGGCCCTGTGAGATACAGATTTGCAGACTAATCTCTCTTTTCACTTTGGTCTTTGTGGTGTGAAAAGCTATTGGCTTATCATTTTGGTAATTCAAGACAGGGGTTGATGCGTTCCTTTTCTTCCCTGCTCCTTTCTTCCGTTGGATCTCTTTCCCTCGTCACGTCTGTTATTGCTACTCTGATGCCGAGGCTGAAGTAAACTTTGTGTTTATCAAACGCAAGCAAACACACGATGAGTGGGGTGTAGAAAAGAAAGAACAGTAGACTAAGAGCCACACGTTACTGAAACAAATGAAACCGGTGCGCAGTCTTTTGAGACTCTTTCTGGATTGTCCAGAGATTCAGGTGAATAAGTGCTCCAGAAAAGAACGAACCAAGTGCTAAGAAGGCCTGCTTAAATCTCAGGTTTGATTGTTGGGTGGAGCGACGCCTTTCTTTTTCCCAGAATGCCGCACTAAACTAGAGAAAACGACACTCTGCATTCTCCCGTTCTCAGAGATCACAACCACAACTGTTACCTGGAAGCGTATGTGAGCCTCTCCTCTGCCACCTGGTACTTTAAAGCACATGTGTCTGAGGACTATTGGCCCAAAGTTCACGTGATACAAAGAAAACAGAACAAGTGCTCCAAAGACTCGTCTCACATACCCGCACACACAGAAACAAGATAGCGAAAGAACTCAACTCAATGGTTTCCTTTTTGTTGCACAAGCTCAAGTACCGTTGGCCTCAGGTAGAGTGAGGCTTAAGAATGAAGTCCTTTAGTCAGATAGTTCTACTAATAAGCACCAGTAGAATTCAGCTGGTCCTGCACCCCCGCTGCGTCCCCCCTCGTCTTCAGTCCCTCAGGCTAGCAATTAGCTGGTGGCAGTCTAGATCCCCCCGCAGTTCCAGTGGCCCCGGCAGCCTCAGGCCCGTCTTCTGATCCACACACCAGCACTTCCCCCGCTGGCCGTCACGTGCAGGATGGCACTGCAAGCATAAAGACAAAGGCATTATTGGAGTTCTGTGACCGTGTTTCCGGACGAGCTGTGCAGCCGAGGAGACGGACAGCTCTGTGGGTCGTGTTTATGGCGCTGTTCACGTTTAGTAACTTATTGCTTTATGGCGTCTTAGAGAGGACCTAGTCTGCTCATTTTTACCTCCATGTTTTTGTTTTTGGACTAAAGTAGTGTTGCATGATTAGCAGTGGCGCACGCTCTGTCGTCAGGGCGATATATCAGTGAAAAGATGACCGTAGAGCCGATATTTAAAGACATTCCCACTGGTTTCAAAAAGCCTTAGGGGTGGCTGTGGCTCAGGTGGTAAAGCGGGTCCTCACCGGAAGGTCGGTGGTTCGATCCCAGGCTGCTCCAGTCTATATGCCAAGTATCCTTGGGCAGATACTAAGATACTAACCCCATGTTTGCTGGTGTTGGTCAGAGGGCCCGGTGGCGCCTGTGTCCGGCAGCCTCGCCTCTGTCAGTGTGTCCCAGCTGTGGCTACAATGTAGCTACCAGTGTGTGAATGTGTGTGCGAATGACTGAATGTAGTGTAAAGCTTTGGGGTCCTTAATGACTAAGAAAAGCGCTATACAAATGCAGTTGTTTTGACATGTAATATCGCAGCTCCACAGTGACATTATGCTGCTTACTTTGCTAAAAACACAATCACACATTACAGAAGTTCTACCCGGTGGATCCAACAGAGTGTGCGAAGTGTTTAAAGCGCTTTAATGATTTAGTTACTCCAAAGCATTCCTTCTTTGCGCTGTTAACAGTTACTGTAACACTAAATTTATTGTGTGCGTTTGCACTTTTCCCGTAATGATTTCAAAAAGCCTCCGAACGCAGACGAGTGAACGATCTCAGAGCAGCCCTGCCATGAAACGATTCCCAGTCGTCCCTAATGACCTGAGCTTTCCTTCCCAATACGTTTGATCGCAGCGCAGTTTGAGTTAAACAGTAAACAGATGCCTGAGAATGTGAGCAGAGATACTTTCGGCGTGTTACACAATCTGCTCAGACTTTTGATGACGGTGCCTCAGCAGAGCTTTCCTTTTATCTCCGACTCTGCGTCTGCTGCTTTGATCGCTCAGAGCGGCCCTATCTCCTCTCGTTCTCTTATCTGCACGTTGGCCCAATCTCTCAAAGGCAGCAAAATAAACGAACCACACAGAAAGAAAAAAAAAGAGCAGGTAACTGCAAGAACTAATCGCGTCCATCGCAACAATAAAGTGATTCCTGTCCAACAGTTTAGGGGAAACCGCTTTACGCTCAGTCTTGATTTCTGAGAATAAATCACTTTCCGTGTGAGCTTAGAACAATAACGATCTTGGCGTGACCGTGACAGTCTGCTTGGAGACACTTTTATGTTGATCTTGAACTATTTAGACTGTATGTCATCAGCTGCAGGCATGTTTTGTGTCTTGGCGAGAAGATTGCTTATGTAGTTTGAAAGGAACTCTTTGAACTATGAAGATAGGCATTTTTATTGGTAACGGCTTCACGATTGAGAGTCACGGTTCACCAGTTGACATGGTCAGATTGCGGTCTGCTCGGTATTTCAATGAAGTGCACACTGAGTGAAAGCTGGAAAGCACAGACCTGTTTAGGGTGGAAATCTCCGTTTTTGTCACAGTTGGGTATGGGGATGGTGAAGAGGTCGTCGTGCGTGCGAGTGTTGGATGCCAGTCTGTCCAACGCCCTCTGGAGCTCAGCACGACACGGGGCCTGCAGGAGCAGCAGCATTTGAGTTGACGTTTAAAGACCAGCTGTCAGCCACACATACAAACAGAAAGTCCTTCTCTTTGCTCCTTAAAATTATGGAAGAATCGTGAGCAAGTTTAGATTTACTTAAAAAAAAAAAAAAAGAAAAGTCGCCCATCTTAAGTTACCGTTGTAGTCGGTAATGAAAAGTGATGAGTAATGCTAAGAACATGATTTCAGAACCCTGCAGTTTGTGACTCAACCCATAAAAAAGCTAAACCCTGATTTGGCAGCGTCCCCGTTGAGGTCGACTCCTACGTTCTGAACGCCACGCGGATGTCCCGTTCTGGCTTCCTGCCAAACCTCATGTTAAAGGTCATCAGTGGTGACAAGAGCAGGGCCTGCACCTTTGACTTCTACCAATCAGTGGTTAAATATTCAGAGGGTTGAGCACCGTGGGTTTGTTCCCCACTCTGTCAGTGACGAGTTCATCTGGACCGTGGCAGTGACCACACCAGCACAGTCTAACCACCCGCCATGCTGGACAGACTCCGCTGCCCTACCGCTTCCTCCTCTTTTCCCAACGCAAAATGAAAACTAAGAAAACATGACTGGGGTCCGACGCAGGAAGTGGTCAGAGCGTGCTTCTACGGGGAGTCGTTTAAAGATGGGACCTGATTAAAGTGCTCACAGAGAAACCCTTGAAGGGTTATATGTGTGTGCACAGCAGACACTGATTGCATTGACTCTTTAAGTAAGTCGGTGTGTTTGCACCCAGCGGTGCTCCACGTGTCTGTGTGAAGCTAATGCTCTCAATAATGCGCCTGTTACTGATCAGAGTCCAGGTTTTACCCGTGTTTGACCAGCTAATGGCACGCCAATGAAAATATGCACGTGTACTTTCAATCACCAGACCAAATGTTACAGCCTGTAAATAACTAATTTGTTCGCTTTATAACCTGCCCGTTACACGCCGCTGCCTTTGGAACTGTAAAGCCTTAATGTGAAACACCTGCTGGCTTCAGCCCAGGTCGTCTGGGTTTGTTGTTTTCCTGTGAAACGTAGCGAGCGCCTGAGGATCATTTCTCACCAGGATCGCTTTGGCGTCTTCTCTGGCGTTGTTGCTTCTCAGGTTTGTGGATTTTGGAGGGTGCCGGGCCAGGGTCTTCTGTATGCACCGCTTGTCCTGTGGACTGCAGCGGATATTGCTGTTGTTCGGGTGTTCGGGAGTCATCTCTTCCTGCCGGTCCATCGCTAAACAACAAGAAGTAACACTTTAGATCTTCAAATTCAAACAAGCGGTTTATGAATCCTTGAAATGAATGTTTGAAACAAATATTATTCACAGCACTTTTATTAGATACTTTTCTGGAAGCCTTCTTATGTACTGGCAGCTCCTTTGTGGGGGCACGGACGTAACTGTACAGAAGGAGCTCCAGGAAGTCAAATAGTGTTGATTGCCTTCCTTGACAACTTCAAATACCTTGTTTTGTCTTACCAACAGTCCAAAATGTATTTTCGTGACAGTTCACTTCAGGAATGGCGGTGAGAGCTAATAATGTCGTGATTTAGTGAAGCTTCTGACCGTTCGGCACTAATAGACCTCCTCGTCCTTAACGGACAGCCAACAGCTGAAAACGAGGCCAGGTTAACCACTGGATGTATTGGGTGTGTGTGTGTGTGGGGGGTTCTCAATCTCTGTGTTGTAGTCTGTGCCACCTTTGCATCTCCATCATCCTGCAGTACGAGCCCTGCAGGCAACCAGCTGCTTCCTGAGGAAATGCCCCCCTGCCTTGTCATTCTCCACCTCTCCACAACAGCCTCAGTTCGCTCCAGATGGAGGTTGTTTGAGGGTATTTGCACTGTCACAAGCTTTTGGGGGGCCACGAGAAGGCTGAAATGCAGGATCGAATTAGGGCTGGGACGACGCATCGACGCAATCGATTACGTCGACGCAATCGATTACGTCGACGCAATCGATTACGTCGACGTAAAAAATTTCAAAAATACACATGGCGGCAGCGAGTAGCGGTAACATGTGGACTTAAACCACGCCCCCCGAACACGCAGTTCTACAGTATGGGGATATTTGAAGCGAACAGGAAGTGATTCAGTCTTTGCCGGCTTTGTAAGGTGGAAATGGCCGATCATAAAACGACCGTAAGTTTTCAACTTTGTTACTAACGCTGGTTTTTACCCTTTAATTCATCCAGACACCCCCCACGTAGACACACACTCAGAGATAAACACCCAACCTCCGTAAATGCAGAACTCATGTAAGCTGCTTAGCAGTAACATATATCATTAGATTCATCGATGCATCCAAACATTGATCACTAGATTCATCGATTCGGACAATAATGGTTTTGCCAGCCCTAGATCAAATGTGAAGTCTTGCTTCTCATGCATCTCGCCGTTCACCTGTGGCGTTTAAGGCTTGGCAGCGCTTTGGACTTTGTGCTCATAATCTGTGGCTTTCGTACAAATTGGCACTGGAATCAAAGGACTTCAAAGTGCAGTTTTACGATTTTTAAACTGGTCTCGCTCTGATCACTGAACCAGATCTGAGCTCTGGTTAATAGCACTGATCACTGCCAGGCATCCAGCTAACTGCTCCTGGCATAGACAGTGAAACAAGGGTTTGTAGCCTCCTTAATGTTGTGCAACGTGCAGCCCTTTCTCAGGTGCATAAAGGCTCAAATACAGAAACCTTTCCTTTGTAGTTCAGACTCTTAAACATGTCCTGGAAGGCCCTTTGAAGGATCCTGGGCCACTTCCTGGGGATGATTAGAGGCTTTTACAACTTGATCAGTGACCGAGTTTCTCTAAACCTCATGAAAGGTCATGTTTCTTTGTTTGTCTGGGGGGGAAGTATATCTCAGCTGTTTATATTTTTAGTCTCCTTGCTGTTAAACCTTGCTCATCAGCACTTTCTTCCACAAGAGCCGTCGCCATCGGGGTTTCATCTGTTTCCTAGTTGTTCTTTCTCCGCTTTTGTCAGTTCAGACCTTTTCCGATTCCACGTAGAGCGGGCCAAAGTGGGTCAGGGGTGGCATGTCCTGTTTGCTACCACTGCTGTTTTCCATGGAGGAAGTCACCACTTCTCTGTGTGGTTTCATCTGATTTGGATCGCCAGCTCTTGGCGTCTAAATATCGTTCCTTCGGGGCATTGTCAGGCCTACGCTGACGCATTTGCGGTGCATTGTTAGTCGCAGGTGCACAGCAGAGATAGAGGAAGTTCTGGAGTGAGCAGATACATTTTTTTTATTAATCCCTCACCTGTTTGTTAATCAGCATCATCAGCCAGTCATTGTAATAATGTAGCAGAAAGCTATAGCAGCTTCTGGCTGGGCGTATTTAACTCCAAAGCTCTTACACAATAAACTGCATTGCTTGCTCAAGCTTTAGCTTTTGCAC
Source organism: Pelvicachromis taeniatus (assembly GCA_015108175.1). Taxonomy (NCBI): domain Eukaryota; kingdom Metazoa; phylum Chordata; class Actinopteri; order Cichliformes; family Cichlidae; genus Pelvicachromis; species Pelvicachromis taeniatus. Next base: position 7,613 of record VURO01048655.1, read on the forward strand.
AAATATTTGTCTTCACGTTGCTGCCAACGTCTTCGTCATAGTGAGCGTGACGTGCCGAGGGGCATCATTCATCGCTACAAAAGAAAAACCCCGCTTTACACAAGTTGGTCTCGGTACGTGATTTAATCCACATCATAACAAGTCCAGGCCACATGTGTCTGTTTATATAGTCGCCTTCTCTTTGCAGTCTGGAGAACAGTGACACGAAGGGGTCATCAGGTTTCAGATTCCACTGTTAGTGGCTTTTAAGGCTGAGCCTGTGAAGCCCAAAGACAAATGTTCTCCCCAAGTAAATATTTGGTTATGCTCGGAGTGCTTCCCACTGGTTTATACTTCTCCTAACTTGGATCTCAGACTGAAGATCGTCCATTACGAGACATTTATACAAAAACATGACGTCCAACCTTTTACAAATTATGCATTTGTGCTCTACTGGATACAGATGCTGCGAATGTGGTTAAGGTGAGGATAGAAAGGCCTGGACGTTTGAGAAGCTGAAAACGTCATATCAAGCACTTTGCCGAAAGCGCACGGAGCCCTTGAGATCACTTTGGTGGACACACCCTGAAGACGAGCAGCTATAAAATGTATTTGCTACTTATAGAGGTTGCTGTTTGTTTGTAGGCTGACCTAGAGGTGGCCTCCACAAAAAGCCAATGGGATTTTTACTTATTGGATTATTGCAACAACAACAAAAAAAGCTCTGTGGAACAAACATTGTGTCCAAACTTTTGACTGGAACCGTTCTTAGACTACATCACTCGCGCTATCATCGACGTGCTAGCTGCTCTCATAACAAAGTTGGTGAACAATCAAAATGACTCTAGTGTTGTATTTATCTATGCCTTAAGTCCTATCCTGCGGAGATAGCTCCGTAGGTAGTGCTCATCCCATGATCGGAAGGTCGGGGGGTTCAAATCCACCGAACAGCTACCCTGAGGTACCCCCGAGCAAGGTATCATCTCTCTCTATCCTGTCTTCCTTCTTTCACCCCAACCGGTGGCAGCAGATGGCCCCGCCCCTCCCTGAGCCTGGTTCTGCCGGAGGTTTCTTCCTGTTAAAAGGGAGTTTTTCCTTCCCACTGTCGCCAAAGTGCTTGCTCATAGGGGGTCATATGATTGTTGGGTTTTCACTGTATGTATTATTGTAGGGTCTACCTTACAATGTAAAGCACCTTGAGGCGACTGTTGTTGTGATTTGGTGCTATATAAATAAAATTGAATTGAATTGAATTGGCTGCCCACTGCTTCACGGAGAGAATGGGTTAAATGCAGAGGACTGATTTTCGACAGATTTAATAAAGTCTCCATTTCTGCCACTTTTCTGCCAAGTCTGGGTTGTGGGAGTAGCAGCCTCAGCAGAGATGCACAGACCATTTGCTTCCCAGTCGGCTCCTGCGGGCTTCTGGGGGTCATACTGAGGCATTTCCAAGCCAGCTGAGAGACATCATCTTTCCAACATGTTCTGGGTCGGTCCCAGGACCTCCTCCCAGTTAGACGTGCCCAAACCAAATCACCTAAGAGTCATCCAGGAGGCACCCGAACCTGCTCAACTGGCTTCTTCTGATGCAGAAAAGCAGCAGCTTTCGACCGAGTGTAAATGAACTTTTTCTTTTTTGAGTTCTTAAAAAACTTCTCTTCACTTAATGCTAGCCAGCTTTATTCCCAGCAGCTTTTAACAGGTGACAGGAATGAGTGAAACAAGCCACAAATGAGCGTGGGGCAGATCGCCCTATCAAAGCAGTCCAAAGGAGAGGGCAGGATACCCTGTCTGGTGTCCGGGTATTCGCTGCCCCAGATCTAATCACACAGATGAACTAAGTTAGATATCAGTGCGACGTGAGCCTCTCCCTTGTGTTGCGTTACAGCGAGAGCCACAGCTCTCTCAGCCTCAGGCCCTTCCTGTTCTGACACTTTATTTATTCGTGTTTTATTTATGTCCAAACATCGAGGATTAGTTTGATCTGAACAAACAGTCGGTGCATAAAACTTAAAATGACAAGAGTTTGACGATAGAATAGCTTATACTGCGCTGACAGCATCTAATATAGTCTTTTAAAACAAACGGTCTTCTTTTCCCAAATGTTTGGTGACACTTTTATGTGCTCCCCCCCCCCCCTCCCTGCAAGCGATTCTGGCAGCAAACTCTGAACTCATCTAGGCTTACTACCAACAGACTGCTCTTTTTGGTCAACACCGGACTCTGCCAGAGTATCAGTGTCGGACGCTCGGTTTCCAGGCAGAAGATTTCTGTGAATCTGTTAATCATCAGCTCCAATCTAACACAGCACCAGGAACAGTGTTCAGGACTGCTGTCAGGGCCAATGAAAATGTTGGACCGCTCTATAGGGTAATTCGTCAGAGGAAAGGTTGAAAGAAAGTTAAATCAACACTAAATCACAAAACCTGCTGCTACTGCACGGGCTGTAAAATGTAAAAACAGACATGCCAGGCTTTAGAAACCAATTAGGAGCAATAAATCTGCAAAATTAAAAATGCCTGCTTGATTATATACTGGCTGCTCATCAGGAACTAGCAGGGGAAAAGTGCATGATGAGAAACAGAGCGTAAAAGTGTAACTATGAGGCTCGTTTCCAGGTTCAACGCAGCTTCTCGTGATTCAAAGTCGTACACTGATGCAGACCTCAGTTCATCTTCTGGCTGAAACATACTGATTAGGCTCCTAAGACCAGATTTGTTGATCGGCTGCCCCTCGCAGACAACAGGTCTGAGCAGCAGGGTGTGGGGCTTGTGTTCTCACGGCCAAAGGTGAGCGTCTGAGGTTACCCTGTAAGGATATCCCGTCTCACTGACAGCAAACCGAGCGTTCAGAGCCGTGTGAAGCCTGAGCTTCGGCCCACATGGTTTGCGTTTACACACGCTGACCTCATTATTTGAAACTTTACCCATGTTTAGTGTGAGAATCCTGCGTTATAACAATATAGACATGACAGAAAACAAGGAAAAGCATAATAGGTCCCCCTTCAGCCCAATACTCCAGCCTACGGGCTAAACCTCCAGATGTAACACACACACACACACACACACAAAGGTGTGGATCAGAGAGAAAAACAGGGGTAAAGGATAGGGCTGAACCTTTTCCAGATGGATCATCATCAGGATAAACATTATCCTTGAACCTGTGTCAAACGTTTGGATCAAAGCATTGTTCGGCGATGAAAACGAGGCTTGTTTGGGGGAAACGGGCGCTCGCCGCCTCCTCTCGGTTTCTTGTGTTTTCAGGAAGGAGTTCTGCTTTTAATCGCGATGAAGCTGAAGCTGAATTCACGTCTGTTCTATAAACTGAGCCGACGTGGATCTGTCAGCGAGACATCTCCGCAGCCAGATTGTGCTGCTGCTTGTTTTGACCATCCATTGCTTACAGACTTGTGAGTAAACTCTGTCACACGGAGCGGTGATCCTTGCTGTGTTTATGCACTGATGGTGCTTTGTGGTGAGCAGAGGGAAACCCTGCAGCAGCCGTCACACTCCTTTGTGACGGCCCCCAGCCCTAGAACTGCCTTAAGAGGTGAAATTTAAAATTTGAAGATTTATTTAGTGTATAAATTGAATTCCTGGAATCCGGAGAACATCTGGATCCGGGTTAGTTTAATTTTGTCCTGAGAACTTTAAGACAATAACTCCCAGTGTCAGTGTGAGATGGGTTTCTTTTCACGAAGCTGTGAAACCAAATGTCCGCTTTCGTTCTACCTTGAAGTGGTGAAGAATCTTTCCAAAAATTCCTGGATCCGAATCTGGATCGGCTCCCAGGGACTCCACTTAACCTGGGCCAAGCCCCACCTGGGGCAGAAATGTTCACGCACATCCATCCATAAGTCTTCCAGCAGTTCTGCTAGCAAACAGACAAACCAGGCCAGTCACATGTCCTCCTCGAAGGAGGTAAAAATGTCCATTCGTTCCCGAGAGATGGAGCTACAGCATTCTTCTTACTGAGCTTCTGGCTCAGACACGAGATCTCACTCGCCTCAGATTAAGGATGTGTCACGGCCGGGACAGAGTTGGGTTGTTTGTGTATCTCTCGGCTCCAACCCTGGAAGGGGGTCCCTGCCCCACAGAGAACAGCAATTAGCTAATCGCATTTACGGCTGCACAAGAGCCCCAGCTGTACAAATGCACCGCGCAACCCAAAGAAAGCAAATCTGAAATGACATCTGCCCCAAAAGCACATCTTTAATAACCAGTTGGGAGCTCCCAGACTGCTCGGGACGACGGAGGGAAAGAATCTAGGCTAGCATGCTGCTTTCATAAAGGCCTACGTGCGTCACGGTAAACTGGACACAGCGGCTGCTTCATTCATTCAGCTGCGCCTGTAGGTGTAAGCCTTTCATATCTGACATCTGTATCAGTTTGTCAATAATATCCGTTTCACTGCGAGAGGGAAGCGCCTGAATACCCGACACCGCGGCAGGAATGCGGGGACAGACGCCAGCACGCGCTGGATGATTTAGTCTGAGTGTTAAGATCGAGACGCTTCCTGAGAAAGGAATATTAAGGAGCGCTACAGCTGCCTTAGACTTTGACATGCGGCGCAGGATAGGGCCTGTGGTTGCTATGGAAATTCAGGTCAGGAATAGAGAAACGGGCGGATAGCTCGTGATTCTTCTCAGCCCGATTTAATGCGTTACTTTTCCTAAACGCGCGGCAGCACCAACCAGCAGCTGCAGGGCTGAGGCGACACCCTAAATGGACTCGAGTGGGCCGTGAGGATGTGCCTGCGTCCCCGGGTCCTTTTATTACCAATTCTCCAGGTTTTTACAATCCCTCTTTCTATTTTTATCTGGCATGTTCACTGTTGCTAGGAGCGGGGCAGTGTCAGACATGTATTCAGGAGATGCACCCCCTTGTTTAATAATGCATAAGTGCGGTGAATGCACCACAAAGGAAACCTCCGGCTTTTTTGCCTCTCCCCGGTGCCTGTGTGACCGTCTGCCACGCTTTACCTTAAACCTCCTCGTACAGTAGGTCTGAGCTGCTGCCAGCACAATTGATTTACAGTCAGATTTCTCGGGCAGAGCGTCCCCGCTTTGTTATGACAGACCTCGGGGGTGAGGGAGAGTGTGGAGGCGAAAGGAACCCAGCGCTCAGGTTACAGAAAAACCCCAACGCAAAACTTTTCCAAAACGCTCCAACCTGCCAAGTCCCCTCCGTGCTACAGCTCAGCTAATCGGACAATGCAGCATCGCAGAGCTTCATTCTGCACGATCAACGGGCGTGGACCCAAACGGCTCTCCTTTTATGTCAAGCTCAACACAGCTTTCCTCCTCTTTCTGATTCCGTTCAGTCACGCTATGTGCCGGGCTAACCTACGCTGGCCCTGCACAGAGAGCACAAGGCTCTAATTTCAGCTCTGGCAGCAACAGTGCCGATGAGCTCATCCTCACGAAGGAGCTGGACGCGGTGGGCGATGCGCTCGAGGGCTCGTTGGGGCAGCAGAGGAGGTGGGGTGCTCCCAGGGCCAGGAGAAACAGATGCTGCGATGACGATGGGCGTCCTGCGGGTTTGACCCCGACTAAAGCCCAGCCAGGTCTTTGGCAGAGGATCCTGCTGCTATTAGCAGAAAGTGTCTGTGTGTGACCGATGATCTGGAACAAATCAAAGAACCGCCACCTTATAACAGTCGTCTCATATGATATAATGGAAATCAGCACCACTCCCTTTGTGGAGACAAGCAGTTAGGACGGCGCTGATGTTAGTGCGGCGAACTGGAGCTGGATATGCAGATCCAGCATTAGACATCCCACTGAGTGAAAGTGGAAACAGACTTTGGAAGAGGAATGCAATAACAGAAGAGGAGAGCTGGGCCAGAGGACTGTGATAGAGACATCAGCAGCAGAAGAAGAGTGAGGAGGAGGAGGGAGGAGGAGGAGGAGGATCAGGGGTATCCATGAAAGAGCACCACGTAGATTACTGATTGCAGAGAGCTCTAATAGCTCCAGACTGGCCACACTCCATTACAGTCATTTCATACAGCAGCTTTTATTACCTCCTCCCATTACAAACACACACAGATTCACTGGGACACACACACACACACACACACTGAGACTCTCACATTTCCAGTCCATTTCACTGCCTGCACTTCACCTGCAGGACCTCACTTAAACATACGCGGGTAATGCTGACGAGAAAGAACATTTGCCGGATGCCTTCAGGAAACTTTGTGCAGCGTGCAGCGCACGCACAGCCTGGCGCGCCGCATCTGTCAGCGGGGCTCCCTGAAACAGCGAGCGGCCGCAGGACAGCGGCGGGACTGCGTGCGCTCTCCCATCAGGGTCTGGAGCGAGTGCACGCTCTGCTTCGGGGCTTAGCTGAGATTAGGGTACACAAGCAGCGCATTGTCACCCCCCCAACTCTGCCCGGATCAGGTAAAAAAGGTCCGGGGAGCACAGAGAGACCACGCCGCTTCAGCTGTGGACAGATCGGCTTAAAAAGGAGAGAACGCGTAACTAAACAAGGAAGAAGAAGCAGAGCCCAGTTCACTCTCACCTGAGTTCTCCTCCACCTCCCTCTCATCAGTGCAGATCCCCTGGCCATGCATCAGCGAGTGCAGCGGCCTCTCCACGCCCCTCGGCGGGTAGCAGCGGAGGCCCGTGCCACATCGGGGCGAGTAAACGCCACAGTGGGCTCCTTTAGGCAGGGCACAGGTGGGGCAGCAGCCGCAGCCGGGCTCCCGCACCGTTTCCTCGCAGCCTTCAGGCAGACGGCAGCTGGCCAGGCGCTCATCTGAGCAAACAGGGCAACGGATGGCCTGGTCTGACAAGCACAGCGCCACCAGCGACAGGGCGCCAAACACCCACAGGCCCCAGCAGGACGGCGCTACTGCCACGCCACCTCCACGCACCATGGCAGTCCCGGCACCTGCACGCAATCCTTTGCCCTTGTGTATGGTCCCTTTGGCCTCCTTCTTCTCTGAATGTGGTGCGGCTTATAATCACTTTGCGAGGAGCGCTTTGTCCGGGAACGTCTTTGATATTTTCAGCTGGTTACTGTTGCAAGTGCAGGCACACAATGCCTCTGCTGTGCTGCTTCTCCGTCGCTCTGATTCAATTTCACACCGCAGAAACTGGAGCCTGCTCTTGATGCGCTCAGCTGGCGAATGTCGTGGGTGATGAGAACAAGTTTGGGGGTTTTAGGGGGGGGGGGGTTCTTTTTTGTTAAGGTGGAGCGAGCAGGAAGGATATCCACCGGCGTGTTCAGGTGAAGCTTGCTCTGTCTCCGAGTCCCGAGGCTCGCACGCGCTCTGCCAAAACACCCAAAAATCTGGTGTACAAGTGTCCGAACGCAGCGGCGCTCATCAACAGGCCGTGTTGTTGCTCACCGCTGCAGTTTCCTCCTCTTGCTGGTGTGCAGCGCAAAGCACTGGCTCCTGAGAACGGCTCGACACCAGTGGCTCTCCTTGGACTTTATACTGGTCCATGGACACGCCTCCTTCTACAGTGAGAGAGGAGCTGAAAGGCAGAGCAGAGAAAAGCCAGGCTAAAGCCCTCTCTCTCCCTCTCTCTCCCTCTCTCTCCCTCACTCAGGCACACAAACTTATACACACTCTCTCTCCCTCACTCGTCCTCAACCCTGAGTGCCCTGAGAGGGAAAAACAGCCCCGTCGCCTTTTCACGTGTTCCCACAGCGGATATCGCTCGGCTCTCTCTCCCTGCAGCCGCCCTTATCTCGGCCACTCTCACGTATTGATTTCTATGTTTTTTTCTTTTTTTTTTTATTAAAACCATTTAGATCCAAGAAAAAAAGAAGCAACGTGTCCTCTGCTGCCTCAGCGGGGTCTCGCCGTGTGTTTGCGCCTGCATCCAGTGGTCACCCCCACCCACCACCCCCCACCTCCTCATTATCTCGGCTCCTGGATCTCTCTCTCTCTCCCTTTTTCCAAACTGGAGTGGGCAGCTATAAAAAGGCAAATGGACAGTCAAACACAGACCCCCCCCCCACCTCCGCCCATTCCCAGCTGCTGCCCTGCCCCCACCAGTCCTAAAAAAGCCTCCCACCAGTGGGATCGCACAATATGTCCTCACAATGCTGCAGTTGATTACACGCGTGTGTGTTTCTGGTCAGTAAATCGGCGTGCCACTCCTGCCTGTGCATGTGTGCCCTCCGCCCAGCCCCAAAGGTTTTCAATCATGGCTTTTATTGCTTTTCTCTTTTCTCCCCCAGTGTTTCTTTGCCTCCATTTTGCCATGGAAACCCAGCATGCATTGTAACGCCTTTGTGAGTGTGCGTTTTCTCTACACGCTGGTGGCTGGTTGCCACCGGCAGGCCGTGGGCGGCAGCCAAGCCTCTCAAGGCCGCGCACCACTCAGGTGGGCGCTACGGCGTGTGTTGTTAGTTACGAGATATCGATGGTAGTGATCTGAAACGTCCGTAAACACACTCAAACACAGCGATTGTCAGTGTGCTTTGGGGCTCACTTTTCTGTTCGCTTTACAGAGACGGAAAAAAAAAATCAAGCAGCCGTTTCTGGAATTGCTCAACAGCCTCTGAACTTACAGCAAGGATAGGACCGTTATTATGTGTCGGTTATGAGGTGTTTGGCTGTGTGTGTGTGTGTGTGTGTGTGTGTGTGTGTGTGTGTTTGGGGGGTGCAGGGTGGTTAGTCTGAGGTTACATGTGGTTGGTGATGCTATTTTGTAGATGCTGGCTGAGCTAATGAGCTGCGTGTGAGCTCTGTTTTTGTTGTAACTTGAAAAGCAGCACAACACACTGACACACTAGCGTGGCGTGTAAATTCTTCCTCCAGTGTTTTGGGCTCATTTTAAATCAATATTATTTTGCCAGAGATGACAGGAAAGGGAGGGCAGACGTAGATGGGATACGATATGTGCCTGGAGACCCTGGGTGGGTGAGTGGGTGGGTGAGTGGGTGGGTGAGTGGGTGGGTGAGTGGGTGAGTGGGTGGGAACGTTTCAAACAAACAACCTGAGAAAAACAATGCAGAAGAACAACAAAGCCCCTCCTCTCAACAAAATCACGGCCATCCAGATACTTCAAAGGGCCTTACAGTTTATATCCTTCAATTCAGTTTTATTTACACAGCGCCAAATCACAACAACAGTCGCCTCAAGGCGCTTTACATTGTAAGGTAGACCCTACAATAATACATACAGTGAAAAACCCAACAATCATATGACCCCCTATGAGCAAGCACTTTGGCGACAGTGGGAAGGAAAAACTCCCTTTTAACAGGAAGAAACCTCCGGCAGAACCAGGCTCAGGGAGGGGCGGGGCCATCTGCTGCCACCGGTTGGGGTGAAAGAAGGAAGACAGGATAGAGACATGCTGTGGATCTGTTATGGACATCACTTTGTTTTTGTTTATTCTAATAAGTAAAATATCAAAATCACCATGAAGCCATGTTAATGCGCACAGATGAAAAGTACATGAACATCTTCTAACATATTTATATATTTTTCACTTTGATCATACATTTCAATCCAAAAAAGAGACAAAGTGCAGTTTCAAAGGTGGGAATAAAAGCTGAAATAGATTTAACGCTTTAAAGAGGAGCAGGAAAAGGAGAAAGCTGACGTTTCCTTTGTTGTGTGCTTTCAGCGAAACAAATGAGGATACATGGTATCACTGATGTTTGTGTGGCGCTAGTACGAAGCCTAAGCAGTCACAGCTGATTCAATAAGGTGATTATTTACCAACGTGAAACAAGTGATCGTCGCTGTCTTAGTAAAGGAGCTGAACACCTGCAGTAAACTGCTTTGGTTTGAGTCCACGGGCTTTTTGAAGAGGAGGCACGATGACAGGAAGCTCGGAGCTGCTTAAATGTTGCTTTGAAGCCTCCTGTGTTTGAAGCAGCGCTCTTTGCAATCAAATATTAAAACGTGCCGGTGTAGAAGAGTTTAGCCCGACCCTGTGCTGTCAGGACGTGCCAGCACAAACAGTTGTTCCTCGTGGAAAGGCCGTTTTCCTGTCTCCAGATCACCGAGGCTGTGATGGGCTCCACATGCTGTGATTGTGGTGCACGCTGTTGGACCAGGTGGGAAGTTTAAATAAATGAGAAATAAATGAATGAAGTGAAGAGCACACTGACAGCAGACGTGACCCTCTTTCAGCCTCACTTTCAAAGCACGCTCGTGTCTTTAAAGGCACCACAGCTGCTCGCGTCTCCTCGTGCGGACGCTCTGACCTCGAGGCATCACCTTCATAATTAGGCTGTTAGATAGTGGATGATCTTCTGTGACAGACCCACCGTAGCTATGAACACACAGCATCCAAATGTCACAAGACTTTACCTTCTTACTCCGTCCTTAAAGTCTTTATGTTTCATTGTTTTTGGCACTTTTTAAAGTGTTTCAGCTCAATTATTTGTTTCCTCCCACTTTTTCTCTACATCACATTACTAACTTTTTATTTAGTTTATTTAAATGTGATGCACATATCTGAGGGTCACTCCATCGTCCTGCACCACACAGCTGGAAATCTCTTACACACACACACACACACTTTTATCTTTGTCTCGGTTTGCATCACTCGTCCCCTAAGAAGAACCTAAGTATGAGTCGTTTCAGAGAACTGCTAACACTCGTGCTCATTCAAGCAACAAGTGCATTCAAACTACACGTGCACCTGGAGATCTGCTGCGTTCGGGGGTCTTTAACACTTATTTCTATCAGCTGGAGAGAGAGAGAGCATTTATTAACCATGGTAGAGTGGCTTGTTTTTCCCGGTAGATGATTTGTAGCAATGACCAGTCACACAAATGTAACTTCACTCACTATGAAGCAGTGAATACTGTGTCCAGATCATGTGCCGTGTCATAAAATCTACATGTAACAAGCTGTGGCTGTTAAAGCTGGTCGATAGACGACGTCAGGATCAAGTGGGCGCCGTATTTAAAAGCTTGTTTCCTAACTGTCTTCTGGGTCACAGATGGGAATAAAGAGCGGGACAGTCAGCAGCACACAGCTGCTGATTGGAGGGTCGGTGGTTTGATTCCTGCCTCCTCTAGTCTGCACGACAAATATCCTTGGGCAAGATACTAATACCGATGCATCCATCGGAGTGTGAATGTGTGTGAATGATTAGAAAGCAGTAAAAAGTATGAATGGGTGTGATTGGGTGAATGAGGTTGTTGCTTTGAGAGTAGAAAAGCGCATTGACACAGATGCAGAACATCTGCAGGACCATAGGAGCCATATAGGGCAGAGATCAGTTGTCAGAGGTCAGAGGTCACTGCTTTCAAAAATGAAAAGCAAATGAAGTTCCAGCTTCAGCCGAGCCGCACTTTGAAGAAGCGTTCACGTGTGGCCACACGATGGCGCTAGAGCTCCTTAAAAGCACAGCGCGGAGCCACGCGGACGCCCTGAAGAGCATCAAACCCCGGGTCGGTTCTTTCTTCCGCTCATAAATGTCCATGGCTCCGGTTCAGAGACGGACGGTTCGCAGATGGAAACATAATCAGAGCTGATGCGAATGTGACGCTGATGCTGCGCCGCTGCACGCAGACGCGCCGGTCTTTGTTGCGCCACCTTGCCGAAAATGCGCTCCTGTTCCTTTAAGGGCTTCACGGCCGTGACGTCGCTTATATTCCATGTCGAGAGAAAGTCCAGCGGCGGAGTGTGGAGTCTCCTCCTGTGAGCGCACATCTCCTCTGTGGCGCTGAGCGACACGCAGGTAAGCTCGTGTTTTCGTCTCCTCACACTGACCTCAGCACGGGACACGCGCACAGGCGTCTCCTGGCGTGGACGGCAGCAGCGCACACATGTGCTCCTCAAGTTCACTGTAGCCATGTGAGAACGTCTCCTAGTGATGGACGTTAACGCAGGAGCTGCCGTTAACCGCGAAAAGCCTGCCAACTGTGTGCGTTTAATTATTTGTTACAGTTGATGCGGATGAAAAGTGAACATAAAATAAAACAAATACTTTGTTAGCTCAGTGAGAGCGGACAGGGACTTTTTTTTTTTCTTTAAAAAAAAGTGCACGCGTGGACTTTTCTTCATGAATTACGAAGCTGTTCTGGGGTCTGTGCTCTGCCTGCTCCCGTGCACAGAGCCAGCAGGAAACACATGAGCAGTGAACATCATCATCTTTCTCATCAGGCTAAATGTAGAGACAGGGTCGAGCAATCAACAGTGGGCCTTTTTACCCACTCTTCTTTTTTTACACTGTCCAACCAACAGGAACAAAGAGATGCAAGACTTGCTTCTATTTCTTCACAGGCCTTGTAGAAATAGTAAAGGGGAGGTTGTGTGTGTGTGTGTGTGGGGGGGGGCTCTTTTATTAGCATCAAGAACATTTGAAAAAGTTAAAACTGTCTCACAAAGGGGGAGTTAAAATGCGACACAATGAATGTAAGCAACAAACCTGCCTTTTCTCTCTTTATTGGCAGACCTGGGCTTAAAGCGCCAAAGGGAGGACTCTGGTTACACTCTCATTAACCCAATACTGTACATCTGTACATCCCCCCCACAGATGAGCACAGAACAGCATCCCGAGTTCACATCCTCAGAGGCAGACGGGATGGGTGAGTACATGTTTGGTGCCAAAGTGTCGATGATGAGGATGCACACATTCCTCCGCAGCTTCCACCGGCCTGGCTCAGGTCGTGCCTGAAAGCGTGGCGGGATCCGTGCACGCTGCGGCTGAGAGCAGGTCATAGAGCGGCAGGGTCAGGAACGAGACTTCCTGCGTATTGACTGTGAATGAGGGCATTCTTAGTGTTCATGTGTTGCTGTGGAAAACAGCCAACAGAAGGAAAGGTCGCTCGGTTTTCACACGTCCACCCGACATGTCACCTTCTCACATGTTGCAGATGTGAAGTCGCCGGAGGAGGAAGAAGAGAAGGAGGATAAGGCACTTAGTCAAAATGGAATTCAACCCGCTGAAGGTGTCGCAGATCCACGTATGTGTCACACACACACACACACACATATATGTATGTGTGTAACATTGGTGCTACAGCTGGGTTTTTGTCTGTTCTAGGAAAAAGAAGTTGAGGAATGCTGACAAAGAGTTCAGTGAAATAGATCAGACATGCATGGAACCATTTAGAGAGTGGGGGGGGTTACTCACTAGAGCATTGATCAGAATCGTGGCCCTTTGTGAATGCTAACCAGGCCGCATCTTACTGTATGTTCCAGCTGTGACCAGCAGCTCCACAAGCTAGCAGGCGAGCTACCACAGAAAGCTACAGCGGCATCATCTGCAGCTTAATGTTGTTGTTTCAGTCAGCAAACCAGCAGGCGTTTGGAGTCGCCGCTGCTCGAGGTCACGCTGAGCTCACAACGTTCGCTGGAACGCAGTCGTAAAGCGGTGGAAACGTGCAGACGGGTTTCGTTTTCGTGCGCGGCCAGTTTCGTGGCAGGTGACTGGAATGTGTGCAGCAGGTGAAACGGCAAAGATCTTTAACTTTGTTTTAAATGAAACTTCCCACGCCACTTCTCAGTTGTGATCTTCAACTCTGCAAAAAACGGTTCGAGAAACTTGCGCAACAAAAGCAGAGTCGTTCTTTGGCTTTTGCACCCGAACGTTTTGCTTTTAATTAGCGAGTCTTTGCTAATAAACGTGGTCGTGCACCGGCTTTCTGTGGGCCAGGTCGTTGGTGAGAAGACTGCGTGCGACAAGCTGTGTGTGTCTGGTATTTGCATGTCTCTCGTTGATGTGATTGGTGGCCGCGTGCCAATGGAGAACGTAAGAGAGCGAGGCCTGCAAATGTGCATTTATACTGTCTGTGATCAGCGGACGGTGGTTTGTGTTCGGAAATGTTCTTTTTCACCAGTTAGTGAGGTGACATTTCTTGTCACCGATGGTATTTGGGCGCATGATGCCTCAGTGGTTAGCACCATCACCTCACAAGACAGTGGGTTCAGACTTGTGAGGCCGTAGCTGTGTGGCGTTTGCATGTTCTCCCTGAGCGCCGGTGTTTTCTCGCCATCAATAACAGCGTGTCACTGAGTGTCTGAGGTTGTGTTTCTGTTCCTAGTTAGCACGGCAGCAACAGGAAAAGTAACTGGATGAAGCAGAAACATCCATAAGTGCTAAAGTGTCCGGATTCGGCCTAAAATGCAGTGAGAATGCTGAAAAAGAGAGAAAAGCTCAGTCTGCCTGTGGTGAGGGTGGGTCAGAGGGCCCAGCGTGGCGGCCGCCCTCCAAAGACCCTGCCTGTTATGACCCGGAGCTTGGCCTGACTCAGACTGCTGGGTCTGTTGTTATGGGCCAAGTTCAGACCCCAAACAAAGCAGTCGTTCAAAAAGTCAAAGCAGACTCAGGAAAAGGCGTCTGGAGGAGCGCCATCGACTCTTTGCTTTGTCTTTTCAGCTGTAGCATCAGAGTAGTATTCAAAGCCAACAGCCCAGTGTGGTGGACATGGTAGGATTGTCAGTCTGAGACAGACGGGTCTCTGAGTCCGAGTCCTGCTCCTGCTGCAGCACAGCATGACAGGGACACCTGCAACAAACCAAAGCTCTGCACTTTGGGAGTCTGGACGAGATGAAATCATTTCACAGAAGCCAGACTCTGTCCTCATCTCAGACTCTGTCCTCATCTCAGACTCTGTCCTCATCTCAGACTCTGTCCTCATCTCAGACTCTGTCCTCATCTCAGACTCTGTCCTCATCTCAGACTCTGTCCTCATCTCAGACTCTGTCCTCATCTCAGACTCTGTCCTCATCTCAGACTCTGTCCTCTTCTCAGACTCTGTCCTCATCTCAGACCTGTCTCATCTCAGACTCTGTCCTCAGATCAGACTCTGTCCTCATCTCAGACCTGTCTCATCTCAGACCTGTCTCATCTCAGACTCTGTCCTCATCTCAGACTCTGTCCTCATCTCAGACCTGTCTCATCTCAGACCTGTCTCATCTCAGACTCTGTCCTCATCTCAGACCTGTCTCATCTCAGACTCTGTCCTCATCTCAGACTCTGTCCTCATCTCAGACTCTGTCCTCTTCTCAGACCTGTCTCTTCTCAGACTCTGTCCTCATCCCAGACCTGTCTCATCTCAGACTCTGTCCTCAGATCAGACTCTGTCCTCATCTCAGACCTGTCTCATCTCAGACCTGTCTCATCTCAGACTCTGTCCTCATCTCAGACCTGTCTCTTCTCAGACTCTGTCCTCATCCCAGACCTGTCTCATCTCAGACCTGTCTCATCTCAGACTCTGTCTCATCTCAGACTCTGTCCTCAGATCAGACTCTGTCCTCATCTCAGACCTGTCTCATCTCAGACCTGTCTCATCTCAGACTCTGTCCTCATCTCAGACTCTGTCCTCTTCT
>VURO01048657.1:6064-18568 GCA_015108175.1 Pelvicachromis taeniatus
ACACAAAACTGTCATTTTCACACAAAAAAGCACCCACATGGGGAGGCGAGAGACCGGGGTCAGAGATGGGAGAGATGAGGAGGATCCAGGGTGGATGGAGTGAGTAAAAAGGAGTAAAATGTGCTGAACACATGAGATGAAGATGTGTAATGATTAGCTACCGAATCGGCTGGTATCAGGAGGCCGTTTGGGGCTTTGTGGTTGCCTTCATGCTCTGTCAGCTTAGCCCCTCTGAACGGCAGGAAAAACCCATTTCCTAGCCCGTGGCAGTGTGACCGGTGTAGGACACACTCTGAGAAAGAAAAACCAAAACAAAGTGTGTGTACTGTTTAAAGTTTAATACATCACTGTCGTATCACCCGCAATAGCTAAAAAGGGTTTCTTTAAGCAGAGTTATGGTACCATCCCGCTCTGTGGTGTTTAATAATAACACAGTGACAGAAAATATCTGAAAAGAACACAATTAAGACTCAATGTGGTGAAAAAAAGCATCAATTATTACTTTTGCGCTTGTTTCTACTTTCAGTCTAAACAGATCGACCCACGCTTAAAGGAACAGTGTGTGAAGTCTCACCACTAGATGTCAGTAAAGTGCAGATCACAGTCAAAGTTCACCTCAGCTGTCAAGATGCCAGGTGTACGAGTCAAAGAGACTGTAAAACTTTGAGAAAGCGACTGATACGAGTGTCCCTGAAACTGAACTGAGATTTCCAAAAAATGTGATTTATCACAATTAATTTGTGATTTAACAAGTTACTGGCCCCAACCTAGCACCAGGTGGGTTAGGGAAGCCTTAACCACAGTTACCAGTAGAGCTAGTTAACCTTAGTTGATCTGATCACTTGTGGGTTAAAAAAAACAATGCAATAGAGGTTGAACACTTTAGTCCACAAATCAAGTAGTAACATGACAGTGGCTGCATCCATCTTTTATATACAGTCTATGGTTTCCCTTCCAAATCCAGCATGAACGCACTCACCGATACTGCACATCGTGCAGGTGTTGGTGCTTGAAGCACCTACACTCAAATCTTTTTCTTGAGCCTTCGGGAAGCACCTTAAACACGTATGCATTCACATCCACCTCTGCCTGTCGCACACATAAGCCTATGATTCATACAAACACACAAACGTGTGCACAGTTTGTCACACGCTCAACGCTGACACCCTTCTATCCCCGCAAGAGTACACACTCCCACAAACACGAACAGATTGGCCACAGAGTGACGCGTGTTTCTTCTTGATCAGTAAAGCTGATGGATTTAGGCAGGTCTCTCCCCGGTGGCTGTTTTTTGCGAGCTACGGCTCAGCAGTATTAGCTGACTGGCTGCTACTCAGAGGTCAGAGGTCACCCTGTCTCTCTGTGCTCCCTTCAGTAATCTCCCTTTCCCTCGCCGTGCATCCCTTTCCTCATATTAAATCACACTTGACACACCTGGAGCGCAGAAGCAGCCTCATCCATATTTTACTCGGGCGCCGTTTTTATAGTACCGCATCACTTTTTTCTCTCTCTTTTTTTTTTTTTGTAGGGTAGCAAACTGATATATTTATTAACTGACCTGCACCGGAGCTGCGTGCGGGTGTGGGTGGGGTCGAGGGGGAGAGAAATAATCGGGTTTGTTCAGGAAATAAAATGAAAAGGAGCTGTGACAAGTTTATGAAGTAAGCAGAACGGCCGTTCATTACTCTCCCAAAACCCCCTTTGGCGGTTTCCCTGCGCCGGGCTGCGCGGCTCTGCGAGAGTTAACGCGGCGGCAGAACGAGCAAATTGTCAGGGAGAATCTTCCCTGGTGTTATAACTTAGCCCTTAAAGGCCTATTATTTCTGAAGAGACCCTCCGCCCAAACCAGCATAGTGTCATAACTCAGTGGAAGGAGAGCTCCCCCCGCCACCACCGTCACCACCTTTTTTTTCATTCAGGTGGCAGGAGGAAAATGTTTATGGAGGAGGTAAATAATTCAATCGGGGTGCTTCATCGCGCAGGGGGCCACGCTGTCATTCACCTGTTCCGAGGCTTTTGCTGGTTTCTTCTCCGTTCGGCAGCGGGAGAGGAT
Source organism: Pelvicachromis taeniatus (assembly GCA_015108175.1). Taxonomy (NCBI): domain Eukaryota; kingdom Metazoa; phylum Chordata; class Actinopteri; order Cichliformes; family Cichlidae; genus Pelvicachromis; species Pelvicachromis taeniatus. The sequence goes on from VURO01048657.1 coordinate 8,118, forward strand.
GAGTACAGTTTGCCCTTTTTTAACCACAATTTAGCAGAGTGAAGCCCTTTAAACATACGTGGAGAGGCAGGGTTAAGTGGGGGAAAAACAGGAAAAATACCCACTTGTGCGGTGTGTGTTTGGTGTGTAAGGTTACACACTTGTCACCTGCTTCACGCGTTCTCACCTAAAGTACTTTTTAGGGTTTTCAATGAATTATGTCTAAATATCCCGCCTGCATTGTTACCCAGCGTTTTACATATTTTATTTTCCTGTGTTTCGGCTTGGAGAGGTTAAGAAATTGAGGAAATAAAACCGTCATCAGTGTTGTTTTTTTGTTTTTTAACAGAAACTAAGAGTGCATGTCAAACTGATCCACGGAGGTCGCGTGGTTGGGTAAATCAGCCTCTAAATTTTCCGTCATCCTCCTCTCGAGCTCTCATTTCCTGTCCCGTTTCCTGTATTTTGTCCCCGCTTTTCATTCTACCCACGGCTGCCCCTTTACTGTCCCTTATTGTTTCCTCTCTCTCTCTCTCCCTCTCTGTGCCCACCACATTTCTCTCTCTCTCTTTCTCTGCCTCTGTGGGGAAATATAACCAAATTAAAAATCCATAATCATTCGTTAAAGACGTTCTCGCGGCCTTCTGCAGTTTGCAGTTTATCCAAGCAGCCTTTTAGGAGAGAGACCTCAGAAAAAAAGAAAAACTATTGAACAAGTGGCTTGAATTTTTATTGTCTGCGTGTTTTCAGGAGCTACTTCAGTAATCAGATGTGATTTCATTTATCTGCCGAAGCGAGGGCAGAGGTAGGCGATCGGTCACATGTTTGTCGGCCTGTTAGCGAGGCAGAGCGAAAACTGCAGGGCTGAATTTCATGACACTTGATGGAGAAGTGGAAAAAGTAGGATAACAAGGAGACAATGTGTTATACAACATCTGTCTTTCTCCTAAAAATATTAGTTATAAAAACAATTGACTATATTGAGGAAAAGACCAATACGAGTCCACATCTCTGACATTGAACCGAGCTTTCCAAAAAAATTGTGGTTAATCACAGATTAATTTACAATTTAACAACAGGTGGCGCAAGTGCCAGGTAGGTCAGTGCCTACAAAGAGGAGTGTACCTCAGGCATTACATACATTTACCAGTAGAGCTAGCCAACCTTAGTTCATCTGGCCGCTTGTGCCGTCAAAAAACCAATGTGATAGAGGCGGAACACATTAGCCCACAAAATGACATGTTAGCGGTTACATCCATCTTTTATATACAGTCTATGCTTTCCCCTCCAAATCCCACATGTATGCACATGCTGATACTGCAAGTCGTGCAGGTGATGATTATTAATTTATTCACTTTGTTAACTTGTTGCAACACCTGGCTCTGATGGTGTACCAGAAGGTTTCAGTGATTAGTTTCAGACAGATAGCTAGAGCACAATCACAGCAGCACAAGGGTGAGAAAGAAAAGTGAATTAGAGATAGAACAAATAAAAAAATAATGTCGCAGGAAAGGGAAAGAAGGAAAGCAACAAAAACAAAACAAGAGTATTATAGTGAAACCTTATTGTTTTATGATGTTTAACTACAATATAATGACGCGAGCTGTTACAGGCTGTTACAGTGTCACTGTGATGACGTAGGGTGTCGTACTGGAAAGATAAAAAGTGTCTTGTGCAGCTCTCTCCGTGCCCTTTTATTTGATCTATCACTCGATACGCTTTCTTGACATTTTTTTCAAGATCAACTTTGACCTTGGACACTAACAATGAATGCGAGTGCTGGTCTGGTCTGCAACGTGTCAAAGGCAACAAGAGCACAAGTTCATTGCACACATGGCTGCATTGATTTTGTTTGTGATGCAGCCACTGTTTTGAGTTCTTATACAACACGCCTCATTCACCTATTCATACGAGCACTTTTTCTATGCTTTATCTTTTCTACATGAGTGCTTCTACGTAACATTCACACACATTCATACTCCAATTGATGCACTAGAGAGCAGCTTGCCCAAGGATACTGGGCAAGACTGGAGCAGCCCAGGATTTAACCAATCTTCCAATTAGGAGATAACCTGCTTACCTTCTGAGCTACAACCACCCCTACTGCAACATTAGATACACATAAGAAGGACATTGTCAATAACAAACCATTGGTACATCCCCATAGATTATAATTTCTAAAAGTACACGGGAACCTTGCAGGAACCTTAGTGGGTGTGTGATGTTTGCTTTGCTCTTTTGCTGTGAGTGACTTACTGCCCACACCAGGTGTGTCATCCTCTAAGTAAGGTATGTGTGAGTCGCTGCAGACTGTGTGTGCGAGGTGTTGCCCTCAGCCTACATGTGTGCACAAAATTTATGAACGTGCACGTCGGACCGTCTGCATCCAAGTGGTGGAAGATTGAGAAAGAAAGTGACAACCGGCAGCTGCCGCCTCTCTCCAATAGTTCTCGTAAATTGCCCTATAAATTGTGCCTGTCCTCCACTCTAACAGGGCTGTGGCCTACATTTGTACTATGTCCACTGATGGTAGAAAAAGTGTCTGGCCAGAAAAAGAGGCAAGCAAAGCAGACTGTCAAGAACCACCCATCGGCTACTCCTCACCGAATGCCAGAACCCCTCTCACTGTAAGAGTTCTGACTCTGAGTGTTAAGTTTCACTTCAGCAACTAACTCTTGACATGCTGTGGGCACAATGATATCCAGTGTAACTCATTCAGGCACACTGAAACTTTAAGAATAGAATGGCATGGACACAGGAGAGTGAGGAGAATGAGGAGAGGCAGTCTGAAGGGGAAAAAAAACGAAGCAAATCAAACACGGCAGTCGAATATGTTGGTAAAATATAATCAAACAGTAAATCAGTCGATGTGTGTGCATGCTCAGGAAGAGAGAAGATTGGGAGCAAGCTTCACATGAAAGAAGTGGTCAGAAATGATCTCTTGGCAACATAAACTGAGCTACAAGAGATTTGTTCAAGTTGAAAATGTTACAGGTAAAAGCCATCAAACTCAAGCAGAACCCAGAGGAGGACACATAACTAATGTGCACCTTATATAAATGAAGAAATCTTCCTATTGTTCCATCATGACAATGTGTTCAAGCTCCCCAGGAGATCAAGCTCAGCCCACCGTCCCAATAGATCTGTTGATAACAGCTGATGACTCAGCTGAAATCTCAGATAGCTACAAGTCTTGAGCTATCCCTCCTTCCTATAGATTTTGCTTCCAGACTTTCTTGTAGTTTTTAAAGCAAGCAACAAACCCATCAATGGGTTCCCATTTCTTTAGTTGAATTTGACAGTATGACAGACATAAAATAGTATTTTTGTACCAATGAGGTAATTCTGTAGCTGAAAAAAACTTGGCGTTTCTCAGCAAAGTGTACAGAAAATTCTCAGAAGACAGTCACTGCCGTGTCTGCATGCTGCTTTGCAACCCACCTCCACCTCATTTTGCCGATTCTAATCAGTGTCATGTCCATTGTCACAGATGCCTTCATTGTTTAGTTGGGGGTCTTTCGCTGGTTTTCATGTATGCACATGGAATATGTCCAAATATAAATAATAATCCTTCAAAAAAACAAAAGTCATGGTTTTAGTCATTCCAAATTTATCCCAGACTTCTTCTGTGTGTAAGACCGAGAGAGGCTTTATGAATAAAGCCAGCGTCTAACCCTAAATTAGTTGGATATAATTTCCATTTGACGGTTTCAGGTTAGTTACAAGTGATTATTGAGAAAAACGAAGCCTGGTTTCAAAGAAGATTGAATATTCCTGGCAGATCTGTAACTTCAGAGAACTGTCTGTACTTTGGGTCGTCCCACCGTTCTTTTACATTAGTTTGGTAGTGTTTTACTTCTACTGGTTAATTATAGTCTAGATTGGCATTGCTTCTCCTTACATCTATTCTGAGAGAAGGCTACAAAGTGGCGCTGCCCTTCTTTCTTTTCTGTTGCACTGCTGAGCATGGAGTCACTTTATTTTCTTGACTTCTTGCGTGAACGTTCTCCCTCGTCTCACTACCCAGACCTGAAGGTGACACACCTGTTTAAAATTCTTCGATGACTGCAGCCGATGGTGCGGTGTCGGCGCGGTCGGCAGGGGCCCGTCGGGGCCGACGGGACTTGTGATGAATCTCTAGCCTTTTTTCTCTCCATCCTAATCAGCAGTCATTGATTAATTGGATTAACCCAAAATGATCTTAATCACTGATCAATTTCCATTAGACAGTCTTTAAAAACATCTTAATGGAATTGGAGGAGTTTCAGGCTTGTGGGTCTGCATTAGCACAAGGTGTCTTCATTCATGACCGCAGATTGTCGTGTTTTTATAAGGCGTTGTCTGGTTTAAATCATTTGGATGAGCATACTTTTATGTATGTGTACTTACTTGGCCTTTAGTGTTTATGTGCACTATATGATGTTTTATTTTATGTAAGAAGAAAAGTACACGAATGCTGGAGAATTTCATTATATGTTGCTAAGAAAATGGGAGCTAGCGGCAGCGATTGATTGAAACGTGAAACAGAGTTTGTACAATTATAACGAGCTTGAAAGTCGATATTTGGTGTGACCACCTTTATTCTTCAGCACAGTCTGAACTCTCTGAGGCAGCGTCCTCGTCATGTCTTTAAGTCGTCTTCAGGAATAGTTCTCCAGGCTTTTTGAAGGACATTCAAAGCTCTTCTTTGGATGTTTCTGCCTTTTGTTCTGTTCTCCGTCAACATGATCCCACACTGCTTCAGTAATGTTGATGTCCGGGCTCCATGGTTTTACTGTATTGGCAGTGTGTTTGGGATCATTGTCATGCTGTGTTCATAATTTATCACTTTCTCTCCAACACCACTGACTGAAATGCAGCTCCAAATCGTGCCAGAGCTTCCACCGTGTTTTACAGATGACTGTAGATACTTTTTTACTTGTCTCCCGACCTCCATCAGACCCGTTTCCACTGATTCAGTTTAGTTCTTGTGTAATTTTCATTCCTCAGCCTTTTCTGCCTGTTTCCCTCCATTAAGAACAGCTTCCTTGCAGCCACCAAGACCATTTCTGATGAGCCTTCAGTGAACAGTAGACGATCAGCTGAAGGTCCAGATGCATCTCTCAGGTTTTGTGTCAGCTCTTTGCTGGATTTTCTTTTCCTGTTTCCTAAAAGACATGATTTTCAGATACTCTTCATCTGCTGTAGATAGTTTTTTTTTTTTTTTTAATCTCACACTTCTTTTGTTTGCCATTTGTTTCCTCAAATGTTTTAAGGACACACTGCTGATATATGCCAGGGTTTTAGCTAATAGCTCTTTGGGAATCAGCTTGTTGGTGAAAACAATTCTATTTTATGTCTGTCAGACTGTTATCTTTGGTATTTTTCATAGATTCAACAACACTTTGAAAGACCTTCAGAAAGGCCGGAGAACTATTGCTCTGGACCAATTAAAACCGTCTCCTTGGAAAAGAAAATATAAAGAAATCAGGGGATGCCTTGACTTTCAAAGTATTGTAGCTGTCGGTTGGAAATCTGTTCAGGTTACTCGAATACTTCCACATCAAAGTGGATAAGAAATATTTCTGAGGTAACAGAAACAGAAAGGTGTAAATACACTTGTCTCATAGATCAAATGAACCCTTGCGGCTAGCCCATCCCACTTACCTGCAGTAATTGTTACACCATGAAGTTTGTGCTAAACATGCAGCGTGTCCTTCTTTTCATCTTAATGCGAGTAAACCTCCAACCACCTGTTGCTGTAATTTCTTCTTCCTGCGCTTGCAGGTAAAATAAGAAGTTTCTGCAACCCATCTGCCTCTCCCCCATATACACTGGGCCAACTCATGCTTCTCCTCAAGCTCAGCGCCACATATTGTATCTAAAGCTAAATTGAATCCATATTCTTTTAAAGGAAACAAATTTTCATGGGTCTTTACGTTAGATCTAATTTTCTTTTCAGGATTTGGTTTCGACAGCCCCTCGAAATCAAGAAAACCCAGGAAATAGCCGTGTCCCTCCACCTCGTCTCTCCCCTCCTCTTTTCTCTCTCCCACTGTCTCTCCTCCCGCCCTCCCTCCCTGCCAGCTACTCTGTGATCCCACTGTCTCCCTCTGTTGTTGTTCTAAACAAGCAGCAGGGGGTCGTGGGTAGAGGCCTACACTCACGCTGGGTGTGTGAGTCACCGGTTGGGAGGGGAGGTGGGCCGCATTGGTCCCCTTCTGTCTCCCATCCTTCTTTATTTTTCCTTACTGTTAATCAACTTCAGGGTCAACCACTCGGTCGACCCGGGCGGGTCAGCTGACTCATCTGGACACGTCACATATGCAAGAAGCGCAACATATTACGCTTTTAATGCTAAAGAGGGGCACTGGAGGGAAGTACGTACAGTTCAGCGTTGATTCACACCCTATAAAATCCACTTTAATTTACAAGTTTAATTGCACATACTGTATGTACACATTACACCAAGTGTAATCGGCCTGGAGGACACATTCATCAACAGAGACGCTCAAGCATAAAATAAAGCAACACACACAAACACGGGTGGGATAAAAACCATAAAGCACCATAAAAAATCACGCTCACAGATAAATCTCCAACCTGGAAGCAGTGGAGCGTAGAAAATCCGGCGCTGCAACGTAAAGAAAGAACAAAATCATATGGCATAACCCACAAACATGTAAACAAACTCCCACATAGGCAGCATTATAAACACAGGGATTCGTACTGTAACATGTTCGCATGCACATAAGTGTGTTTTACTGTAAGTAAGCTGTGATTCCACGCCAGCAACCGGAAATCTATAAGTTTATTTGGCACAGGAAGGGCATTCAATGGTGGAGAACAGAAGGAGACTATTACTGAAAGAGGCAGTAGGAGGGTTAAATGAAGTCACACTACACAGAATGAGACATATATGCACATATATGTTTATATCTATACAGTTGTATCAAGGTTTTTGTGTACAAGCAGACGAGAGGAATTTTGTGTGTATCCACGTCGCACACAGCTGCAAGCTGCACATCTCTGGTGGAATACTTAGCCAGAGGATTATGGGGCCGCCTCCATTTGCATAACTCCACAGACTCTCTCTCTCTCTCCTCTTATGTGCCTCTATCTCGCTCGCTCGTGTGGAGACACCTGTGTCGGAAAAGCTATAAAGACGTTACCCCTGCGGAAAGCAAAATTACATTTTCTTTCACGTTCGCGCGAGACGTTAATCCGCGCTACAGCTGTGAAAATTGAGCAGTGATACAGAAAGAGAAGTACAGACTTGGTGAATGAAGAGCGAAGGGAGAAAAAACACTTTTTTTTTTAAGTTTCCCTGTGATAGCCCCGACTGAACATGACAAGGCTGATGTGAGATCGAGACTCGTGTGATTAAAATGGCACACGGGGGCACGGTTCACAGTGAAATCTGTCTTGGATACTGAGCAGAAAAACTGAGAGAAAACTGAAAAGCCATCTTCCAGAAACCGCCTTGCTGAAGGTCCCTTAAACAATCCGCAGAGCAACTGTTATCAGTTATCAGCCAGTATCACCAGCAGGTGGTTTCCTCTTCTCAGTGGCAGGTAGTTATCACCTCATTTAATGCTGGTTCTCCTCTGTTAGGTCACTGGGTCTCAAACTGTGCGAAACTGAGTCAACCCGGTGACAAAACATGAGGTGAAAGTAGAGTGAATTGAAATGAATTCCTTAAGTGTTGTGACACTATTGCGACGACTTTGATTTCGGTCAAATTCAACTTGGATCCTTTTTTAAATTCTAGTTGATATAAAGGTAGCGTCATCCAAAGTTTACTTGGTTTTACTTTACTGAGCATTAATGGTCATATGGGGAGAAGCAGCGTATACTCTGGACAGGTCTCATTGGTCACAACTGTAGTTAAATATTTAAATGTTATAATAAGTTAAGTCTTGACCCTGAATCAGATAAGTGAAAGACAATGGATGGATGGATGGATGGAAGGTAAAGGCTCCTTAGACAACAGCCGATGGACAAACAATAGAAGCGTGACAAATCTGTGAATAGTGTTTTGATGTAGGTGCCCTATATAAGATCTGATTTCTGATTGGATGTTATTGGTCATGTGACCATTCACATGTGATTTAAGATGGTGCTGTTTAATATTTTGGGTGTTAACTACTAGTGTTGGGTGCAATGTTAAGTAATTAAGTTAAAATTAAGTAATCGCATTATAGTTACGATTAAGTCATCACTTCTGTTGTGAAGGTACTACATGGCAGCCGATTAGAAAGGAAAAAATCATTAAAACATGCCTTTTTCTTTCTGCGCACTTTGATACAATCAGTTAATGTTAGTTCATGACGTAAGGACAGTGGTGGAGTGCTTTACTGGCACTTCTGTGTGCGTCTCCCTTGTCGTCTTGGCTGTAAGGTCCGGTTTGTTACAATTGGGGGCTTGTCTGGGATGAACCTGAGACCTCTTGCAACACGTGTTGCAAAGGCTCATTTGCCAGCTTCTTGCCATACTCTGACCATCAGAGAAACTATAGCAGTCCTATAGCACATGAATGCCAGAGTCCTTCTCCATTATCTGTGTTGCAACTGATTACACTGGATGAACTCCCGAGGCAAGAAGAAGAGGGCATCTACTGGTGAAACTGATCATTTTCAATCTTTGTGCCCAAAATCCTTAAAATTATGTGCAAGAAAATCTGCTTCGTCTACAGTCACCTCACCTTTCTGAGAAAGCCATGGGAGCCAGCAGGATTTCTTGAGAACTCTGGATTAATTTCTCCTATGGCTCAGTTCAGTTCAGCCTCGGACCAGGACTTAATTTGACTTGCTCCGTGTGTTGGATCCTGTCTTTTTGCACTTTTCTGCCACAAGGAAAGAAGAAATTGGAAAGTTTTGTTCATTTCAGCAACAGGTTAAACTCCTCCAACCACAGCAGAGACATCAAGTGAAGCTGAACTATGTGGGCAGCGTGTCTACAGACTTGATGACTGAGAATTCAAATGCAGTTACATTGAAATATTGATCAGAAACAACAAGAACAATGCTGCATTTTTCCCTCAGAGCTATAATTAGTATTTGCTCTGATGCTGTTAGCTTGATGATATTAACGCCTCCGAGCATCAACCTTTCTTTCGTCCTTTAAGACAATGAGATCAATCTGGCTGAGCTGGGTGTCTATAGATAGGCCTGCTGTGTGCGCTGCTAACGAAAGCGATGACCCAGAGGTCACCTCCTTCCTCTGGTGTCTTTATACAGCCGGCCCCCGCAGTGTCCCCCCCTCCCCTTCTCTGCCACTTTCTCTTCCCCCTCGTCTTTCTTACTTCCCCTCTCCGTCTCTCTCTTCTTCAGTGGTGTGAATCATGAAAGCGGGGCCTGTGTAGTCGATGGGCCTTTTTCCTCTGTGGTGCTTCGCTGCAGAGAGAGAAAGGGGGAGAGATGAGGTATTGATTTGAGAGCCTCTGGGAGGAGAACAATAGGTCCCTCACTGAAGCCACTCTGAAGCACAAACACCTTCCCTGCAGCCTCTCAGTGCCGGAGAGAAATCGGAGAGAAAAGAAACAAGTTAAAAAACAGCTTTGCTTTCTATTGCTCCATCTCCCTCCACTCGCAGCTTATTGTGGATAGCCCAGAGGGGAGGAATGATGAAGGGGGAGAGGAGGAGGAGGAGGCCAGACCTTGGCACTTCCAGGTCCCTGCGGACCGACTAGCTGCACGGGCCGGGACCCCGAAAACTCTGAACCTGCACTGCACAGAGCGGCTCTGGGCCAATCGCATGCACACACATGGCCTAGAACTGTGACACCCGGGAGGTCGCGGGTTCAAATCCGATACTAGGACGCCCGAAGGCATGCTGAACTTTCTCTGCATGTCAACCCAACCCAGCCCGACTGCCTCCCCCACCACCATCCACCCACAAACATCTGAATTTGGTCCGGGGTCGATTGTTTGCTCATTGCGTTGGATAAAAGCTTTCAGATTTGACTGATTCACAAAGAAAATGGACCAAGCGGAGGACTTGGCATGATGTCAGCGTGGAAATTGCATGTGAGGTCAATGACATCATCAGGAGGAAACAGCAAAAGCACCTCCTCTGTCTCCTTGGTTTATGAGCCTGTTGTCTAGGGAAGTCACAGGAGAAAGGGGCACAGCATAAATACTCGCTGTCATCTGTCACCGTCACCGGGAAAGCTGGTGTGAAATACACCACAGTGGTCCCAAGATTATTAGGATGAGTACAGTAAATCAATTATGGTTAATCAATCAAAAAGAGACATAAAGATCTGCAACAGAGTTTCTCGAAAAGTTTGGTTGCCCTGTCAAAAATCAATAAAAACATAGAACAAAAATGTACAATTCATTTAAGATGTGTGGAAGTGAAACCAAATCAGAGATGCAGTTTTTGAAAGCATCTTTAATCCATAATATCAATTAAAGATTCAGAGAATACGAAGAAATCTTTGTAGGCAGGCAAAAGCAATCTCTGCACCCTCAGGCAGTAAAGCATTACTC
>VURO01048657.1:19937-35481 GCA_015108175.1 Pelvicachromis taeniatus
GGGGGTGTTTGTTGGGTGTGGGGGTGTTTTTTTTTGGGGGGGGGGGGGGTCAGGGAGCATGAAGGTTGGACTCTGTGGGAAAGGCTTGTGTGGGCTGATGAGCCCAGATTCACACTGGTCCAGAGTGACGGGCACATCGGGGTAAGAAGACCAGCTGACTGCCTGGATGTAGTGATTGATCAGATTTTAAATCAATGGATTTTTCTCAGGCATATTTAGGACGACTATGCCGGGATTCACCAGGAAAAATCTGTGACAGAGTCTTCCAGGGAAGCGTGAGACAGTATTTTCACCACAGAGTCCAGATCTTAACCCCACACAGGATCTTTGGGATGAATGTCTGACCCCCCCCAGCTCTGGATGGAAATACATGTCGAGATGTCGCATTCGCTCATTGCCACGCCATGACGAATGCTCACGCAGCATCAGTGTTCATTTTACCCAGTCTTCTAACTTTTACGCTTAAACTCACAAACACATAAACAAGCGCTTTATGTAATTTGCTTCCTCTTGTGCACAACCTACCTTGGTCTAACCACGATTAACAGCGCAGTGTGCACATTACACAGAGGTGATGGTTAAGCAGAGAATATTCTGTGAAATAAACAAGCCTCGGGAGACCGCCGCTCGTCTATCAACTCTGGTAGGTTGGAAACGGAGGCGGGTCAAAACGCCCTGCTTTACCTCGTCTCCTACACAAATACACAAGCAACATGGGAGTCGCCGGGGTTGGTGCACGCTGTTTATCTTATTATGCAAAGCGGCTGAGGAAGGCGAGAGGCCATGAAACGGTATAATCTGTGGAGTTCATTTAGAGTCTCTCATATGTCTGAACATAGTTTGTATTGATTTGTGTTTAGAGGGCTGCTTTGGAAGGATCAGGATGAAACCGAGGTCAGTCGACGCTTCGTCCATTTCAAACTTTCTTACATTTTTCTGTGTGTGAATTTTCGAACAAGCTACAGCGATAAACAGGAGCTCAGCTGGCTAACGGCGGACAGGAAGACGAAGTTCATTCCAAACTTTTCTTCAAGAAAGTTGCTACTTCCTCTCCTTCTACTTCTTCTCCGTGGCGTCTGACTCTCCTTGTCTGCTGTCAGGTGATGGATGACCAGCCGCGATTCATATCGCCAAAGCCTCCTATATATATGTTCGCCCACAATGCACTGCACTTCTCAACAGGAAATGAGAAAGGCTCCCCTCCGATGGCACGCCAAAAAAAACAAAAAACAAAAAAAAAACAATTTCCAACTTTTCAATTTTGTCACTCTCTTCACGTTACTGGTCACTCCTGCGGGCGACTCACGCGGAGACTCGTAATGAATGTGTTTCATAAACACACATCACGAGTGACCTCAGCAGCCGTCAACTTCAAGTCACTTCATTGTGTATTGGCTCCCTCCCCACCACCACCACCACCACCGCCCTGCTTTTGCTTTTCGCTCCTTGTGCTCCATCATTTTGAGTTAGCGGTAACAGCCAGCACCTCACTAATTTCCTCTTCCTCCCATTCGCCAATGAGGGCTATTAATTTGGCGTAGCGCTGTTCCTCTTTATTGGATGTCAGCGCTGTCTTATCGCGCCGGCCACATCTCTGCGAGCTCTCTGGGTTTCCCCCTCATTCTTTTTCTTCTTCCATCTTCTTCTTCCATCTTCTTCTATCTTACCGCCCATTATTCCTCATCTCTCTCTCTCGTTCTCTCTCCCTGCAGGTCACCCAAACATGTACAGTATTTAATAATGTCCAGTCCTATTTCCCCCGAACAGGCACACCAGCAGGCACCTAGCGGCCTAAGAGGAACCCATGGTCTTTGAGGAACTGGACTTTTTTTCGGTCCAGTTAGAAAAACAAAGGCAGAGAGATTAATATCACCTCCGCACCCCCATCGTCTCGTCTTATGCCTCTTTCTTCTTCCACTCCCTCCATCGCTGACAGAGACTCCTCTCAGGCCTTTCCTTCCCTTCATTTCTCCTCGCTCGCAGCTACATCACAGCATCAAGGCGACCGGGAGAATTTTAAACGCCCGGGCTGAGTTGTTTGTCTTACGTAGTCAAATGGCAGCAGGAGACAAGGAGAAAGGGTGTGTGTGATGTGCAGCGTGCCTTGGAAAGGAGGCTCTGAAAGCTTGCCAGGGCTGCAAGGACGCAAATAGTGACAAAGAAAGGAAAAAAAAAAAGTGGCGCGGAAACTCATCTTCTGCCATCATATGCAAGGCTCTGGGAGGGAGGGGCAGCGGCGGCTGGGTGGGTGCGACTGTAAGGCAGAGATGGGTGGGTTATTAATTTCCACTATGCAGTATCATGCAGCTGGTGGCTCCAAAGCGAGGTTTGGCGGTAATGAAAATGGCCCGAGTCGAAGATTAATGGCTCATAAAGACGGAGCATTTAGATGGGACGGCCGCCTCAATCTGGACAGCAGTGACTAATCGCAACGGACGCACGCACGTGCAGTTATCGCACACACGTTAGCATGCACGCACAGCTTCACTGTTACTTCACCCGGACCCCTCTGAGCCCATCCCCATCCCTTCTCTTTTGCCCCCCCGCTTCGTCTGATGTTGGTGTGAATTGTGGTGGGGTCAGGGTTCAAGGCGTGCAGAGAATTATCTTGATTTATGCCCCCAGAGCTCTGAAATGGTCACGTATATGACGTGTGGTTGGTCGGTAGACCACTGTGCGAGGTCCCCCCCCCACCACCCTATATTTTTTTCCCCATAATGGCAGCAACAGTGACAGGGCCACGGCATCATCAAGCCGGACAAATGGGCTCGCCGAGCGCCGGCAATTTTTCCTTCTCCCCAGCTGAAGGAGCATCATATATCTCTAAAACCACCCAATAAGGTTGCGAGAAACGTGTTTTTAAAGCAAATTGATTCGGATGTTTTACGACGGGCGCGTTCGCGGCGTAATGGCAGCTGTAGCGAGGATGATGCAGTTGTGGTTTTAAATGGGATGCGTTTCAGCACAGGCAGCAGAGGCCGTAAAACAAGCGATTTTCACCCAGACAGAGAGTCGATCCCGTTTTATGCTATTAGACTGACGTGTGTACATGCCAGATTAACTGGATGTGGGTCCAATGCTGTTTGTTTCTCAGTGCTGAGCTCGGCCTGAAGGACTTATCGCTTCGGTTAAAGTGTTAATTCTGACTTAAGCTTAAAATTTCCCACTTTTTTTTGCTTATTTTGATATTATTATAGAATGATATACAAAGGGCTGTTGATAAGCCTTCATTTGCAATGATAGGAACAGAAATTAAGTATTTCCTTCTTTTTTTTTTGTAGGTGTTATGTTGGCTTTTTGGAGCAAACTGTAGCTCCGTGTAGTTTGGCGCTTAAATATTAAGAAGGGGAAAGCATCTTGTCATGTGAGCACAGCAGCCATGACACAACTGCAGAGACACGTACAAATTAAAAAACATCCCAGAAAAAGTGGGATGGAGCAAACAGAGGTTGGACACTACCTGCACCCCCTTCTTCAGGTGGTATGTGCTCAGCCTATGTGCGCTCCTGCAGGACCCAGTCAGGTGAAAAGTTAAGTACATATTTGCTACTTCCAAAGGATTTCAGACGCTAAGCGGCAGCCAGCTGTTGTTGATCAAATGCACTTGTCTGGTCATCATCAAGTGTGAGCACGTCTGCAAACGCAGATGTTTTGCCAGTTTGGTTGTCTACAGCATTCCGGTGTGTTAACGCCATCTTCCCAAAACTAAGCCCAAGCTCAAAGCTCTGCAATGGTAAGAGAAACTGCAACAACAAAAAAAACATCTGAGACTCTACAGGCCTTAGTAAGCATGTTAAATGTTAAAATTCCCGACAGTACAATTAGAAAAAGACTGAACGAGTGTGGCTTTCTTTGGAAAGATTGCCAGATTCTTCTGTTTAAACAGATCGTGTCACCACAGCTTCGGTTTGCAAAGCTACATCCAAACAAACCGCAAGACGTCAGGAAAAATGTCCTGTAGAGAGACGAGACCAAAGTGGAGATGTTTGGTCACGATGCACAAAACCACACACAGCATAAAAACCTCATGTTAGCTGACAGCACAGTGGTGGAGGAGTCATGATTTGGGTTTGTTTTGCAGCCACCTGAGCACCTTACAGTCACTGGTATACAGAGGAGTTAAATGTGAGGACATCTGTCTAAGCTGGATTATTCAGCAGGACAATGATCGTCCTAAAAACCTACAACAGAATGGCTGAAACAGAGAAAAATCAAAGTGCAGCATTCAGAGTCCAGACCTCAACCTCATTGAACTGTAGAAGAATCTTTTTTTCAGACATACACCAACGTCTGGAAACACCATTGAACTAAAGCAACGTCTTAAGGAAGAGTCGGCCAAAATTCCTCCACAATGACGTGAGAGACTGAGTCATAGAGAAAACATTTGCGTGCTGCTGAAGGTGGTACAAGCTCTTATATCAAGATCTGTACTCATTGTTTTACAGGACTGCATAGAGTCTTGTGCAAACTTTCTGTTTTACTGCATATCACTGAGAGAGAGACAGATCTTTGGGGCTGAAAACTGAAGCCAGCAAGACGTTTAGAATCAGTTTATCTGCCTGGGGTCATCTTCCATTCACATAAGATACAGTCGGATAACTTAAAAGTGTGAGTTTGGAAGTTGCTGGTGTCTATGAGTGCTGGTTAGAGAGAGCCAAGAAGATGGGCAAGGGTGCCACGGCTCCCTCTCGCCCCCTTTTCCATTTTTAGCCCAACTCTCCCAGTAAATGATCTTTATCTGGTTTATAAGCAAAATATTTCTCATGTCAGGTGTGGTTTGAGAAGCTGCACAGATCACACAGATGGTGTGATTCCAAAGAATGGCTCTAGTTTTGATTTAGTCAGTTTAAAGTTTTTGTGAGCGGCCCTGTAAGAAACAAAATGTGGGTCTTGGCCCAAGACTAGACTGAGGTAAGGATCTGAAAGACTAGACCGAGCGTAATCCTCCAACCTAAACACGCAGGCTGTTGGCATATACTGTTGCTGAGGAGACCCATCCAACAACAGTGTAACCTGATGGTTGCAGCATGGGAAAGAAACAAAGCACTGCCAGGATTGGAGGAACACTCTCCCAAGATTATGCTCCATAGAGCATGGAGCTAAAAGCATTAAAAGTACAAGAGTCCTGGGTTTGGCTCCCCTCGAGGCTACAAATGTATAAAAGCTTGTAGTGATTGGTCTCTTGACACACATCACTGCCAACATCTGATGCCATTCTTCAAATAATCAAAAGAATCAGTTGCTCATTTGCCACAAAAGGTAAAAAAATAAATAAAATAAAATCCATTGGCATAGAGCTGATACATCAAAGTGAAAGTTCTCTGGAAATCTGGGTTCAAGTCTCACCAATTCGTATTTACTGTAAACAGAGTAAACTTTACATTCTCGCTGCTTCTTAACAAGACAGAAAGTGCAGAGTATTTCCCTTGACTATAGCTGTCAGCTTAGGAGCTAGCTTGTTGTGCAAGATACAGAAATAATGACAACGTTAAAGTGGAAATGCAGGCATAGAGCAGTGTCTGCAAACAGACCACTTTTGGGCAGATATGTGTTGTTAAAAGGAATAATATTGTACTTTTAAGCTTAATTCTCAATCCTTACGTTGCTAAAGTTGCAAAACTCTTTTAACATTTAAAGCTTTTTATTCATTTGTGTCATGTGACTGATGCAGAGGTACATATTCACATTAACGACAGAGTCTGGGGCTTAATTGATCGTCTCTCCCTCGTTTGGTTTCATTTGTTGCAGCGCAACCTCACTTGTCTTATTTCACTCTTATTTTTTATTCATTGTGACATACTGTATGACAACAATGGAGCTAAAAGCACACAAAACCACAACATCTGAGTAGGAACAAGTAGAAGATCTTAGAAAATCACATTTTTCTTGCCAGCAGTGTTCAGGTATATGTATTGTGTAAATAACTTGTCATCAAGTCTGGATTTTCTTGATCTATCAACACAATTTTAAAAACTGGTATGTAGTTTAAAGTCCACACTTAAAACTAGTGCAGACTAGACACGAGTTTAGATGTAGGCTCACCATAAATCGGTCATATGGCACATCCATCAACTCCTGAGGGTTTCCAGAGTCTGAGATTGTGATATACAAATTAATCTCTGGAAGTCAAAGCCTCAAGATAAAAAATACTCCGAATGCTCTGTTTCAGCAGTTTCTTCTGCTCTTGGATGATGTTAAAGTCACACTGCAAAAACTCAAAATCTTACCAAGTATATTTGTCTTATTTCTAGTCAAAATAATCTCATCAAACTTAAAATAAGACACAATCAGCTAAAGAGTATCATCTCAGTGAGATATAGGAACTTGTTTTTAGACAGTGAATTTTCATTTGTTTTAAGTGGAAAAGATCTGCCAGTGAAACAAGTGAAAATTCTCTGGTTTCAAGATTCACTGTCTAAAAACAAGTTCCTATATCTCACTGAGATGCTACTCTTTAGCTGATTGTGTCTTATTTTAAGTTTGATGAGATTATTTTGACTAGAAATAAGACAAATATACTTGGTAAGATTTTGAGTTTTTGCAGTGTACTTCTGTAGGTTTGGCTCATTTAAACAGCATGTTAGACTTTGGAGTGTATTTCTGTGTTACAGTCACTAGCAGTTCTTACTATGAAGATATGTGGATGAGAGTAATGCAATCAGACTTTAAAAAAACACAAACACAGACATGATTTTCTGGCATGTAAAACACGATGATACACGACAGGTTTTGTGCGTCCAATGTTTAATTTAAGCTTTTGAATGTTTCCATAATTATACTATACTGATGCTTATTTGAGGTTAATCGTGCAATGGAAATCTGGCTTGGAGTTATTTTGGTGCTGGCACTTGGTGAAGCACAGTTGTCTGCAGAGAAAAAACCGATTGGACAGGGCAACAGAGAGAGACTGAGAGGGGGAGAGAAGAGGGATAGAACTCCCAATTGGGCAAGACAACAAAGTCATACAGAGGAATAATTCTGATCAGGCCAGAGAAGAGAGGAAGGCAATCAGTGCCAATGTCCACAGATGGTAATAAATGCCTTTTTGTGAGCCTGAGCCATTGATTTGGAGACTGGTCAGTGCAATTTTCTGTGGCAGCCATGTCAGTGAGGCTGTCTTGTTTGGTGCTTGACTGGTGATTGTTTTCAAATTCGAACAAACTCTGCTGGGATTCAGCAAAAGCATGTTGTGGTGCTGCTGTCAGGCCCTGAAAGATTATAGTGAGAGTCAGTCAGTCAGCAGCTGCAGACAAAGATTAGTGTCTCTCAGAGATTTGCCAGATTATAAGTCACTGTATTAAAAACAAACCTACAAAGTTAACTCAAAGTCGCTAAGGACAAAAAGTTCTGAAACGATGAAACACTCTGAGGTGGAATCAATTTTAGTTTTCATAAATGGTGACTTTCTGATTTGATGTAGATTTTTGCAGAGGTATTGATGATTAATCTCAGGATCGACAAGTAGGTAGATGATGGTCCACTCGATGATCTGCTATAATCACTATCTACTGTACGAGGCCCAGCAAGAAGAAACAGACGAATCACGTTAAGACATGAGGAAAATTGTCTACAGCATCACCACCAGCATTTTGGGAAGGACTCTCTGTGAGATGGGGCAAAATTAGACACGTCGCCTCATCTCTTAACAAATGCATATGACACTGAAAGAAGAAAAAACTGGGAAATGAATATCACAAATTATCCACATGCAGATATCCTTCTCATATCTATATCCAGTCCCAGTTCAAGGCACCTTGAAAAACGGACAGCCTATTGGATCCTCCGGCTCAGTGATGGTGAAATTATTTGGGTCTTCCACTTGACTCTTTTGTTCCATAACCTTCAGGATAATTTAAGAAATTCTGAATGAGTGTCTTACTGCGTCCCACCTCAGCAGTGATTGCGCGCCGTGAGAGACCCTGCTTATGCAGTTCAACAACCCGACCACATTCACAAAGGGAACGCTGCCGTCAGAACTTCATGACAGGGTGACTTCTTGACAGAAGATGACAATGAATCCACATTTTTGCTCACATTTGACCTTTTTAAGGCCAAATGTGTGCAGGATATTAGATCAGCTGTAAAACAGCCTGTTTCAGTTTAAACGTTGTTTTCAATAAACCACACGCTAATCAAAATGTTTTGCTTCACTCCCATTTCTTCTTGTTACATGTTGAAGCTCTACTTGGAACCTTGTTAAGATCCAATCATGCAAAATATGATTTTTACCCATTATTCAAATAGTCTGTTTGATTGGGACTGCATCATCCTGGTCTAATGGAGTGAAGGGAACTTTGAAAATTAGTGAATTTTCAGCATCCAGTCGTGATCGTGTTTTTAAGACGGTGGGATCAGAAGAAGTGAATACACTTTACAAAATAAAATAAAACACATCGCCCACTTACTTGTTATCTCCAAAGCCTCTAACAGCAACTGACAACTGAACACAATCCATCCAAATCCGATTATAGATATACTGTACATGCCTAACGCAAATAATGAAGCGGATTAGCAACCATTTGGTGTGAGTAAGGTGTACTGAACAGGCTTGCCTCATGCGAAGCCCTGACTAAAAACACTTGGTAAAATCAGCTTTTTGGTTCAAGTAAGCATTGGCAAAACTGATGATGATTTTTTTGTGTAAATTGCAGACAGTTTGAAGCTGGATTAAAACAAATCAATAATTCATCTCTCTTTTCTGTCAAGTTTCACACAGTCAAGCTTTTCTGGGGTGAGCTTAGACATAAAGAAATGCTTTGACTGTTTCCTCCATTTTTTGAATTTCTTGCAGGTATGATGAAATGCCCCGTGAAAATGCATTAAGAGCACTCACTTTTGCAACCAATTTTAAACAGTTTGAATAGCCACTGTTTTATATTCAAGGAAATATGCAATGTCAGCATTTTAAATCAAAGATCTCTGTCAATAATGAATCGCCTCCACGGAGCGCCCTTTGCAGCTTCTTGCAGCCCATCTGAAATTTAGCCAAGCAATGTGACCTGAGCTTTAGAGGAAGTGGCAAAGTTATCGTTCCTCCTCCAGCAACTTTAAATGAAAATCATTCTCTAAAGTGAGACTCCAAACTTAAGACTAATTTTCTCCATGCTGCATGCTGATAGGATAAATAACCAATGTCCTACCAGGGAACACATGCCTGACTAGTCTCAGCTTTTATGACCATGAAAAAAAATCAAAATTCATCATATGTCGTATTCATTTCTATGAATGTGAGTGGAAACCCCAAAACAGACTTTTAAAAAGACCCATGTTGTACACTCGCAGCTAAACTGGACTTCAACAAGGTCAAACAGAAGGATTACTGGATCTTATGCACGCACAAACACACAAAACATAGGGCAGCACTGTTACAACTAAACTTAAACAAAAGGAGAAAATAAATGTGCCAGTGGCTACAGATGGAAATCAGTGTCTTTGGTCAGAGCCCAGGCAGCTTTCCTGCCAGGCCCTTCATTACAGCCCCCCACCCATTTAGGAGACACAGTGACAAAGAGACAAAGTGGAAGTACATTCTGCTGTTTTATATTCAGCTTTTCCTGATTTTGAAAACCTAGGTACTCAGTAACTGAATGCATTGATTGATGTAAACTGTACCAAACTATTGCGCTAGTATTTACAGTTTATGTGATTTTTCACACTCTTACTGAAAACCGGGAAAAAACCACCTCAAGGACTGTCATTCAAAGTTCAAGCACTGTTTTAAAAACATGTCTTGACTGTGTGCAGTTTGCCTAAAGAACATCTCTGACATCAATTTAATTCAGTTGTTCCTACATAGCACCGAATCACAACAACAGTGGCCTCAAGGCACTTTAAGTTGTAGGGTAAAGACCCTGAAATAACGCAGAGAAAACCCCAACAACCACATGACCCCCAGTGGGAAGGAAAAACAGGAAGAAACCTCCAGCAGAACCAGGCTCAGGTGGGGGCAGCCATCTGCTGCAACTGGTGGGGGGGGAGTCAGGAGACTCTGTTGTGCAGCAGAAGACTAAAACCATCCTCTGCTATGGCTCCAGCTATTACCTACTACGGGCATTCAAACAATTGGAAAACTCACTGATGTCGATACATCGCTAAGATTTGATAAAGATGTCTTGAACACTGAATTTAAAAGGTTCAGCTGTTGTTTATCAGAGGAAATAACCGGTGACCCCTGCCCAGGTATCTATACAGGCCTCTGCTGTTTTACCCTCACCCTCCACAGCTGACTGTAGAGCAAACGCTCAGAACTCACTGATCTCAAAGAACGTGTTCAATGCAAGAAGCCTATTAATCAGTAACTGCAATGTGACAATGTGTGAATTTAGTGCAGTAATACTGTGCTTTGATTATAGCATTGTGATGTTTTGGAGCCTGTTGCACACAGGAGTTCTCATTAATTCCCCCTCATGGTTGAATTTAGTTCTTAGTACCACGGGTTCATTCAAATGGGCTGCGTGGACAAAGGCCTACACCTCTGAGAAGGTCTGGGTTCAAACCCCATCCCTGCAAACTTTCTTAGAAGATAGTAGTACCAATCCCATTTTGAGCAATGTCTATATGGAGCTGGTACAAACCAGGAAGACGTCTCCTCACATGAGTTTGAAACTGTAGCTCGTGTCATTTAATATTCAGCAGTACAGGAAGGCACTAGTTTTCATTTCTGCTTCTTTTCTGAAATACTGCTGCTCCAACCAGAAATGAAAGCATTTGTTCTGAAATAACCGAATGTGAGTGGAAACACTCGCAGCAACCGTGGAGAGCAGAGTGGAGCGTCAGACGGATGCTTGGTCAGACGTCAGTGGATTTACAGTGTTTTTTTTACACAGAGTTTTTTTTTTTTCTAGGAAACTGGATGAATTATAATGATAAGAAAGGATTTTCTGGACTACATGAGAAATCAGGATTAGCTCTGAAATAACCAAAATCCAATATAATAAAGGAAAGAAAACCTTTTTTTTTTCTGCCCACCAACTGCAAGAAATCATCCTCCTGCCATTTTTTTTAGATTAATTGCCATGCTTTACATAACAGTTTGTGCATGTATGAAAAAAAAAAAACATCAACCGAAGTTTGTAGCATTACAATGCTCCGATGCTTAATTATATTTCCTCAATTAATAAATGAAAAATATATATTTTAACCCTGTAACACTCACTGTATCATAGTTAACACAGTACATGAGACCTCTACATCATCCATTAGATTTTTTTCCCCTGAGAAATTGGACAATTTTCAGCAATAAATAACGGCTGTAGCAAAAATGATACAAATCAAAACTCATATACGCAAACTGATATTTCAGTGCTTGTTTGCATTATTGTCAGAAGGTGCAATAAACATCCCATTGTTCAGGCTTTAGAAGGTTAAATCCTTGTGCATAGACGAGCGTGCAGGCACTGTTTCTAACACTACACAACCTGATACGAACTACTAATGCTTCTCTTTTTGATTTATCAAGTTCCACTGCAAAAACACCAATTATGAAACAGACATATTAAAAACCCTTTACATCACATAAAACCATGAAAGAAAACATAATAAAGAAAACCTAATAAGCTGAATGTTGTGCAGCACTGCTCTCTTAATAATGAGGCCACAGCAATTTCCATGTTATTCCCCTTCCTCTCGTTCTCCCAGGTCTCTGGAGTCTGCCTTCATTGCTGTTTACTGTGGGCAAAACGCCAAAGAAAAGAAAACATCCAGGAATGGACCACTCGGCGCTCCCACTGCTTTCCAAAGCAAACCCATATTTAAATTTTTTTTTTTTTTGGCTCTCCGAGAAAAACCTATATCCTCCCCCCGAAACCTCTTCCTCTTGTCTCCCCTCCCACCCCCATGCTTGCCTTCAGCCAGAAGCATAGCGGACTGCCAGGATGTGTAAACACGAGTGTCATTTACCGATGTTGTCTCACAGGAGCCCTGGGAACTGTAGTTCAAACACGCTTCACCAACAGTTACCAGCTGCTGCCATGTGGAGCCGCCAATGTGCTTAAATGGAAAGTAGATTTTTTTTTTCCTTTTAAAGGCATCGGCAAATGTTCTCATCTCATATTCCCAAAAATCTATACATCATCAGCATGAATGTAGACTCTTCATTATCTCGTCTTTTTTTCTTCTTCTTCCTGTGAAGGTCGTTTGAGGAGGTGGCAGTGCGTGTGTGTGCGTGTGCCTGAGGACTCTGCAATTGGCATTCCAGCCCACATGTAGTCATTCTGTCTCACTGATTGAGCCTGTTGTCTAAATGAGGAGCGGTTAATTACCTCCTCACAGCAGCTCTGTTCACCATGCAGCTTTACCCACCAAGACCACAGAACAGATCACAACACGACACCTCTGGTTAACAAATTAGACAGAGAGGTAAAGAGAGAGGGAGGGAGACGACGGAACAACAGAACAGCGTTAGGGAACTAATGAGGGGGGTGGGGGTGGGGGGTGTCGGGGTAGCAGAGAAGACATTAAAGAACTGGACGCTGCTAGCCAGCAAACTAAAGCGAGGGAAAGGCAGGTGAGGGTGGAGAGAAAGTGCAAGAGAAAGAGGAGGGACGTGATGGGCGGAAACCAACGCACATGTGCTGAAGGTGGGGAGAGAGCCCCGCAGGAAGCGGAGGGATAAATGGGAAGAAAATGTTGAGAAGTGAGAACAGATGACAATGAGAAGTTAAATCAAATGAGGGAGAGATGCTAATACAAATGAGGGGAACTGTAGAGAGGGAGGCGGACAGGAAGCTGAACTGACACCAGAACCGCAGGAAGCTGCTTTAACAAATGGGGCTGTGCCGCGGCCTACCAGCACTGTGCTGTTATACGGACCATTTTTCATTAGCGCTGTGATTTATCAACACAGTGCTGAGAGGATCGTAGCAGGGGCTTTTGATTAAGGCCATTAGATATTAGACATTAGCCGTGAGATTACTCACACTGCTGGGGTGCGTTTGATTTTTTTTATGCCAGGGCTTGCCCAGGGGCAGCCACTGTGCCCTGCTGACTGTTCTCTTTGAAGCAGCCCTTGACAATGATGGGGTCTCCCCAGTGGCTCAGCGGGTGAGAGACTGTGCCATAGGTTAAGTACACTTGGCTCAGTCTTGACCTTTGACATGCCATCCCTACTTCCTTTTCCTGCTGCTTCCTTCAATTTTGTCACTGTCAACTTTATTCTGTGTGGATTCTTTTTTTTTTTTTGTAAAGTTGAAGGGAGTGTTGTGTTTGTTTATAAGAAAATGAAATGTCAAAGTTAAAGGTACAACATGAAATAGATAAAGAAGCGATAGTGCTGCTCAGTCCACATACTCACAGGTGAACAGTGTGACTTTTGAAAGACTAGCGTTTAAAATGGCACATTGGGAGTATGGACTTATCATAAGCTCCATAAGCTCAACATTTGTGCAATGTGGCCTGAGATAACACAACATAACCTGTTAACGATATAAACCTTAGACTACATGTCCACAGAATGGCCCAAACCCAAACCTAACAAGGACACATAGAAAGCATTGTGCTGTGTCATACTGCAAATTTTTGTATTGAACAGTTACCAAGTGATATTTCATTTCCCAGAATCACTGTCTTACCTTATTTGATGAGCATATAAGCAGAGTTTGTTAGCTTTGTTATGTTTCCCTATATTTAAAGTCTTCACATTAGGGTAAATTAACAAAGGCACAAAGAAAAGTTGTTTGATTCTTTACATCCTGAAAGATGTATTTCCCCTAACTGTTGAAAGGAAGGACAGATTGTATTTGAGATGATATTTCCTGTAGTTACATCATTAGTACAACATATATACTCGATATGAGCACTAAAGTGAGTTTATTTTTGAGACTGAACAGATGTTTAAATGACAGTTTGGCCAAAATACAATATTTTATAGGACGAGTTGGCAAAAACAAACTCTGAGTGTTCATGTTTTCTAATCAGTCGTGCTGTTGGCTGTTTTGCTGCTAACAGTATTCTCGGTAGGGATTTTCAAACATGCAGTTAAATACTGTACCTTTTAATTTTTGCCTTTCTTGTGATGCTGCTGCTGTAGTAGAAGCTGAAGTCCCAGATAACATTAATGATGCAGCGAACACATGGACAAACTTCATAGCAACAGGCTATCAAGAAGGACATCTTTTGTAATCTTTAGATTTCTTTTAAAGTGTTTGTTTACATCTACCTCAACTCCAATAAAGAGATGACAACCTGTCTGTTTGGGCTTTCCAGCTGACTGGAGTTTTTGCTTGGCTCTTGACTTTGAAAAGAAAATTGATACATCTAGGCTGTGGTTAGACAGCTGTTTTATACTGACTGAGCAATAATTAATGCACTCAGCAATTTCCTTGCCACCAGGTCTTGAAGCATGTTGCTACTCAAAAATTAATCACATCATCTTCACCACTTCCACTCTACTAAAAGTGTTGCTCACAGATGCTTTGACATCATCAAATAAATTCTGCACAAATTATAAGACTACCTCGATTTTTTTCTTCTCTTTCTTTTTTCTTTCTTCTTCTTTTTTTTTGTTTTTTAGAAATGACTCATAGCTACTGCTTGTGAAACTATTTTTAATTAATCTTTTTTTGTATACTTCAGTTATTTATTTAAACAAGGATGTATTCATATTGTTTCCAAAAAGGCAGCACCGAAAACAAGAGACACATCTCAGTAAGTCATCCGTAAACAAGTCTCTAGTCAGTTCTCTAGTCTAGTCAGCCTATTGAGACATAGCAGATTAGCATCCATGTAAAGCTGTGGTCACTACTAAATGCTCACTGGGGACTTCCTAACTTGCCTTTTCCAATTGGTGGTCTTTGCATAGTTTACAGGAAGTGTAGCAAAGCTATATGAATCAACAGAGTATAGCTGTTGGCTGAAAGACCGAAACAATAAACTGAAATGTGCTAAAATGCTTTCTTTTCTTTGAAGATTCGCCTGCTCTTTCTCAGGCTGTAAAGTCAGGAAAAGTTAGCAGTTTAAGTGCCACACCAGACACTAGCCAATCAAATCACTTTATAAAAATGTCCTATGAATGGGTGGTAGTTGCTTGCATGGCTAAACCTAACCTTGTCTAGCTCATGCTAACGGCTAGCTCACACAGTGGCCTTTGTTTTATAAGTGTTTTTACCAGAGGTGTGGACTCGAGTCACATGACTTAGACTCGAGTCAGACTCCAGTCATTAATTTTATGACTTTAGACTTGACTTGAAAAAATCTTATAAGACTTGGACTTGACTTGGACTTTTACACTAATGACTTGGGACTTGAAAAGACTTGATATTTTATTATTGTTATTATCATAGCTTGACTGGCCCGGTATGCCCGATGGCAATTTTTTTGTTTTTATGGGCCGAGGGATTTTTTTTTTTTTGTGAGGATATAAACAATGAAAGGTGTTGGATTGGCCAATTGGTCATGATCGACTCTGGGCTGGACCAATCACAGCAGAGGAGGTCGGATGCACCCTCCCCCTTACTTAGCAATCTTATAGACGAACTAAAGAAAATGGAGAACGAAAAAAGGAAAGGAGCTGCAGAAAAAATTAGGGCCAAAAAGAAACAAGCCTCTG